>RJWM01001149.1:0-167930 GCA_004363535.1 Dasyprocta punctata
GGCAGGTGGCACCCGGAGGCATCCGTGCAGCAGGCAGTGACACCAAGGAGACCATCCTAAATGCTAAGACGCTGGATCCAGCCAGCAAAGACAGCATCCTCAAGGAGTAGAGTGCTGGCTTCCTCATGGGACCCAGCCGAGGGCGTGCGGAGCATGATGCCCAGACAGACCCAGGGCCCAGCCCACTTCCCATTTTTCCCCCCACTTCCCATTCTTCAGAGGCCATTCAGAGACCCTGAGAGCCTAGTCCTTGGGTAACCCAGTGAGAGCCCAGCACGGAGGCCTAGGGCCACGGATCCTCCAGGTACTGCTCAGCCCCTGGCAGATTTGTGAGCTGAGTCCCCTCGGGCCAGGTGCAGGGAGCGAGAAATTCCAGCAGCCTCTGACCCCATCAGCTGCTGAATGTCCATGGGCACTGGTGATCGCTGGATGCCCAGAAGTACATGGAGGTGGGGTTCAGACGTGGGGAGCCTGGTGGGCACTCAGCAGCCTGTTCGCCCTTTCCTCCTTGGCATCAAATGACTGCAGTCGTCCCAAGCTGACAAGATGACTGCCACCAAGGTGTCTGCACCCCACTCCACCCTCCTGGCCTCTGAAGACCAAGCAGGTAGGGGGCACCCCTGAGTCAGTCAGAGGTGCTGCCGTGCTGCTGTGGGCAGGACAGGGAGCACTCACACAGGCTTGGGGGGCTGTCCAGGAGGGAAGGAGCTGGCTGGGGAGCACTTTAATCAGAACTGGAAACTGTCCTGCCTGAGGGGCTGGGCTTAGAGCAGGGCCCTCTCAACCCCCGCCCAAATCCACACCCCAGAACCAGTGCCACTTGGATTCCTGCTTCCCGCATGGTGCCCAAAGGCCAGGGCTGGACACGTGGCACTGCTGAACTAGAGACCAGTGGCCTGAGGCCCTGGGGTCCTGGATCTGTGCGCTCCATCCCATCACGTGGTCTGCCCCACTCCACCCTATTCTACCCCACCCTTCCACGCTGCTCTTCCCCACCTACCCCTATCCAAATCCCCTCCCGACCGCCCAGTTGGGCGGGGCCTCACTTCCCTCTCTGGCCCCGCCCCCGTCTCCTGTCACGCCCCTCGAGGTCCCGCCCCCAGGAAACACCACCTGGAGACGCTGTGGTCTGACGCCTGTAATTGGGCTGCCGGGTGTGACAGACCTGCTGCCCGCCCGCTCCAGGTGGACCAGTTGCTAGAGTTCGCCTCGGTAGACGCGGCGGGCAACCTGGACTACAAGGCGCTGAGCTACGTGCTCACCTGCGGTTAGGAGTGAGCCAGGCCGGGCTGCCCGGCTCAATAAACATGGATCCACGACCCACCTGTGAGTGTCCCTTCCGCCCCAGGGACCTGGGCGACCGCGAGAAGCCGGTGGGGGGTGGTTGGGCCCCTGCTGGGCAGCCCCTTACCCGTCTGCGCTGCTTGCCCACTTCTCTACTCAGATCCCTCCCACCCACCCCGCAGGCGCCGCCCCACTGCCCTGCATCGGCCACCTGGGTCGCGCTGGGTCAGGATCCACGCAGCAGGGCTCTTCAAGGTGCAGTCCCGGTCCACCTGGGGCCCCAGGGACGTCCTGCCTCGCCCAGGGTGTCCAGGACCTGAGCCAGTCCCTCCTGTCAGGTCACGGGCTGCACACCAAGGTGGCCAGGCCTCCTCACCCTCCTCCCTTCACACATGTCCCTGGTCACAGTCCCTGAAAATCCGGGGGTCTTCCAGTGGAGTGGGCAGGGCAGGAGCTTCCTGGGGAGCCTCAGGGGGTGGTTTTGGGGTGGGGCTTGGCATCCTGGGTGGAGGGAGCCCTCCAGACTCAGCCTGCAGGCGCCGGTACGGGGTGTGGAAGAAGAGCACTAAGATGCAGGTGAAGAGGGTGCACAGGCCAGCCATCAGCAGCAGGGACACTGGGGACACAAGCACAGCTCTGTCCTCAGCAGTCACAGTCCCCTGACAGCCCAGCCTGGGTGGCCTGAATGGCAGAGCCCCTGGCATTCCAAGCCAGCCGCACACTCCAATGGTGGTGACCACAGGGACATCTGGGACACAGCCCCACT
The DNA here is from genome assembly GCA_004363535.1 of Dasyprocta punctata. Taxonomy (NCBI): domain Eukaryota; kingdom Metazoa; phylum Chordata; class Mammalia; order Rodentia; family Dasyproctidae; genus Dasyprocta; species Dasyprocta punctata. Next base: position 2,051 of record RJWM01001149.1, read on the forward strand.
CCCAGCCCCAGAACCCCAGATGTGGGTGTGCAGTGCCCACCCTGACCTCTGCTCACTCCCAACTGTCCTCTCTTTGTCCATCTCTGTCTCTTCTCCCATCTCTGTCTCCCTTCCTCTTTTTCCCGCTCAGATCTGTGGTTCATGTCTCTCTGTTTCTCTTTTCCTGGTATTAAACATGCACCAAAGGGATTCTGAAGCTGTGTTTTTGCCCAGATTGCTAGGCTGCACCTAACCAGCTGAGCCCAGAGGTCTTTGAGCCCACCAGGCACCCACCCACCAAGGAGCTTGAAAGGTACCTAAAGATAGGGGGAGCCTTCCTAGGCTGGGCTGAGCCAGCCCTCCTTATCTCTTTGCCTTGGCCCTCTGGGGTCCTGGGCCACAGGATGGACACTTACCTGTCCAGTCTAGTGAGTCCTCCCCATGCTGGCACGTGGAGAAGGATAGATCTTTGCGCTGCACAGTCAGTGCTGTCAACAGCACCATGATAAGCACACCCTCAGCCTGCCTGGATACACATGGCCCTCAGTCCAGGCACCACCCAAGCTCTAGAGCAGGATACTGTGCTCAGGATGGGTGCACAGCCTGGAGAGGGGAAAGGGAGGGACACTCACCCCAGTACGAAGACCAGGCCTGTAGCAGCTCCTTCACCCACAGGGAAGGAGCACTCGATGGCCAGCTCCATGGCCACAGGTGCCACTGCGAAGCCAAAGAGCCCAAGCAGGGAACAGATGACAGCTAGCACAATGGCCTGTCCCTGCAGCTGGGCCACCTGAAAGGGAGGGGCAGAGTAGGTGCCAGTCAGATGGGGTCCCCTGCAGGCAGAGGCCAGATTACCCCCTTCCCAGCCTGCTCCAACTCTGCCCTACAGGGTGGTCTCAGTTCCAGGGACTCTCACCAAAGAAAAGGCCACGCAGGCCAAGGAGGCCAAGCAGAGGCCTATCTTGGTGGCCTCAGTGAAATGCTTGGTCCGATCCACGTACAGGCCAAGAATCAGTGCCCCCACGATGCCGCACACAATGAAGAGAGCCCCACAGAGGCCTGAAAACTCCTGGAGGAGGGAAGAAAGGCTGCACACATCTTAGGGCAGGGGGCAGGCTCATTGGTGCAGGGCCCAAGGGCAGGAACCCTGGTGCCTGCTGAAGGAAGGGCTGGACCCTAGGGCCAGTGTGCCCCAAACCACACGAAGAGAGCTAGAGAGAAGAGGTCAGAGATATTAAGGCCATGACCCAGGCACATGTGAGTGACCACTACCTCCATGGTCTCCATGAGACATGGACACTGAACTGGGGCAAGGGGCAACCCCAGCAGAGACAGTCCCTCCCAGGCAGAGCTGGCACTCACGCTGGAGTAGCCACTGGCACAGAGGATCTGCTCCAGGAGTGCTGAGAAGCTGGAGAAGACCCCGATGCCACCCCCAAAGCACATGGCCAGGATGACGTAGGCCTTGTTCCGCAGGAGCTAGAGGAAAGGCACCACTTAGCCCAGGACCCAGGGCTTCTAGCTAGAGTTCTTCCCCACCCGACTGGGGCCAAGCACCCACCAGCCAGAGCCCAGGGAGGAACTTCTCTGAGGTGGAGCTGGCCGCTCCGGCGGAGGGCGGGGTGGGAGGCACACTCTCCCAGAGGCAGGTGGTGGCCAGCAGGCAGGCAAGGCCGGCAGGGATGATGTAGATGCCAAGCTGAGGAGAGGAGGTGAGGTCACAGAGGCCACAAGGACACATGCACCCCTGTGTGCTTCAACCCTGCTCTGCCCTCTGTGGTGGCATGCTACCTTCATGGACCCCAGGGCCTGTGGTGGGCAGTGCCATCCTACACTCACCTGCACCAGGGGGCTGCATGCAGATCCCTGGCTTTCAGCCCAACTCACCCAACTGATGGACACCTGCACTCCCACATAAGTAAGTAGGTCATGCTAACATACCCAGCTATGTCATACAGGTGTACATTGACACATGTGTGCACACATACCATAACCTGTATGCACACCATACATGTGTATACAAGCTACATATACACCCATGCAACATGTCCACACGGCACACAGGTACCCATACCACATGCACATGTGAAGGCACACACGGCAAGGGCACCACCCATGTGCACCTCATGATCTCCCTCACCATCAAGGGGATGTCCTCTCCCTTCTTCACCAGGGCAGGTGACAGCAGGTTGGCCACAAGGATGCCCAGGGGGTTTGCTGGATGGATACATGGGCAAAGAACTCTGTCAGCCCAGCTGGGATTAGCACTCATCTCCAGCCCCCAGGGGAACCTTCCTGGTTCTAGTGCCTTGGCCTTTGCCATGGAGCTCCAGGTAGAGGTCCCAAGTTGACCAGGCTGGCAAAGGCCTCCCCTCAAGACTCACACATGGTGGCCATCATGTTGGCCGTGGCTCTCTGGTGCTCTGGGAACCACAAGGCAGCCAGTTTGGCCGGAGAGAAGATGACCAGGGTCTGGGCCAGAGCACAGAGGCTCTGGCCAGTCATGAAGAAGGCAAATGGGCCAGGGATCCCGACAGTCACGCAGGGTAGGGCACGAAGCGCACTCCCTAAGAAGTTCAGCCACGCCCCCAGGATGGTCTGCAGGGACAGTCCAAAAGCTGCTACCCACGCTAGCCCACAAAGGACTCCAACTTCCAGCCACCCCACTGCCCACCAGCTCTGCTGGGGGTCTGGCCAATGGGACTGGTAGACCCTGGTCTGCGTAGGAGGCCATAGGAACATACCCAGACGCAGGGGCCCACCAGTCCCAGAGCAAGCCAAGGGTGGAGTGTGACTCACTGCTGCCCGGAGCCCCACAGAGTCCAGGATCCAGATAGCTGCTATGCCGCCAGGGATGGCCACCACAAAGTAGATGAGTGATAGCCAGTTAACCTGCTCCATGGATAAGAGGAAGTGCTGGGCAATGACATCGGCCACAGGTGCAAAGCTGAGCCACAGCTGTGGAGACAACCAGGAGTCAGCCAGGGCCACAGGTGCTACCACCAGCTCTGCCCTGCTGCCTGACTCAGTCATCCTGAGGCCACAGTGCGGGTAGTCCTGTGAGGGCTATGGGGACCCGCCTAGGCCAGGCATGGCCTCGGGTCTCCCTCACACTGTCACTCCTAGGAGGGCACCAGGCAGAGGACTGGCCTGGGGACAGACACAGAGGCTGATGACCCCATGAGGCCTGGACCTGACCCTCCAAGGAGACCCTGAGGGCCATCTGCAGGGTGTCTACCATATGGGAGGAAAAGGACAAGAGGTGTGAGAGTTCTGAGTGTGAGTGAGGCAGTTGGCAGTATTGTCCAGAAAGCCAAGGAAGGGTCTGTCAGGGCAGAGACAGAGCCAAAGGGGCAGTAGAGCTCAGAGCTGGGATGTCGGGGGTCAGTGGCACCTCTGCCTTGCCATGAATTGGTGATGAACAGCTGGGCTGGGAGCTGGCCCCACACTCAGGAGACCTGAGTTGGGCAGGTGAGGCCTCTTGGACAGGGGATAGTCTCTAGCCTGAGGCTGGATCTTGTACCAGTTGCAACCTGTAGTGCTCAGCAAGCAGCAGAGGGTGGGGAAGCCACCAGGAGGAGCAACCCAGCATTGGGGAAGAGACTAGGTGCACAGGATGAGTGTCTCAGAAGTGTGTCAAGAATCAGTTCCTCCTCCAAACTGCTCCAGGCATGCCTCAAGAGACAGAGCAACAATGACAGGCTTCCCAGAACCTCACGTGGCAGGGAGCTTGGGCAAGAGCTGCATTCTCTTCCTTTCCCCTCAGACTTCTCCAGGCTTACGCAGCTCCTGTGCAGGCCCAGCCCAGCAGATGGGAGGCATGGTGTGTGCACACAGCCAGGTTCTCCAAACCAAACCCAGCCAGCCCTCATCGGCCTCCCAGCTCTGTCCTTGTCCCTTTAGAGCCTTGGCCCAGGGATGGGCAGGGCGGGGTTGTATCTAAAAGTTACAGGGGACAAAGGTATAGAGGACAGTCATGTCTCCTGCAAGCACGCAGCCTTGTCCAGCACATCCCCTCTTGTGAGTGTGCAGGCCAACTCCCACCCAGAATCCTGGGTGGCTCCCAGCCTCACCCCAGTCATTCTCTCAGAGCCTGGCAGCCCTGGTCCCACCTGCAGGTGAGAAAATGGGGGCTCAGGGAACCCATTGCCCACAGCAGGGACCCAGGTAAGGATCACCACAGTTCTTGGCATCAGAGCTAGGCTTCTGTGGCTCCATAATGACAGCAGGACCCCACCCAGGTTCCCAGGAACTTCCTGGAGGCTAGGGAGACCCCACCTCAGGTGACCCACGCAAAGCTAGTTACACCCCCAAGCCAAATCCTGGCTTATCCCTGACCGCTCCAGGAGTCGCTGCAACAGCAGGCCCCAGGCCCAGCCCACAACTGAGTCCCCACACCCAGCCTGCAGGAGGGAAAACAGGGCCTGGATGTCCACAGGGCTTCACACATGGGCCAAGCTGGGACTCCAGCCCCAAATGGCCTCAGCTTCCGGGCCATCCTACCTGGTTGTCTGAGTTGCAGGTCCCGCACCTGTGCTGGAGGCCACACCCTCCTCATTCCCTGCACGTTTCTGCACTCACGTGAAGAGATGGGGATGTGTAGGTGACCACAGGTTGGAAGCCCCTATCGCAGCGACCCCTGCAATTACCCTGAGTCGGGGGGGGGGTCGGTGAGTGGAAAGGGTGCCCCACCCCAAAGTGTGCTCAGGTGCTGCGGTCCCTGTCCAAGGGCAAGGAAGTCTGGCCTGGCGCTGGGCCAGTGGAATGGGTCCGACAGGCTGGGGAACGAGGATGCCAAGCCGGGACAGGCCCTTCCCTTCCCCTCGGGGGCCGTACCATGGCGTTGGAGCAGCTCAGCAGGCTGACGGCCAGCAGAAAGAGCCAGCGCCGCGCGTAGGTGCGAGGGGTCCCCGGCCCGCCCCCGGCGTCCCCGCCTGCCATCGGACCGTCCCCGGGGTCCGCTGCTGCCTTCTGCCTGTCTCCTGGCGTCCCTGGCTCGTCCTCAGCGTGCCACGCAGTCCCCCGCCGGTCTCCACCGTCCCGCTTAGTCTCCGCGCCATTCCCAAGGTCCTCTGCTGTCCCTGTCCCGGCTCCCTCTGTCATCGGCCCGTCCCTGATGTCCCCCTCTGTCAGCGCCCGGCCGTTCCCCTCAGTTCCACGCCCGCCTTCTGACGTCCAGGCTTTCTGACTCGAGGTCCCGCCCCATCTGTTCTTAAGGGCGCAGAAACAGGGCCGGGGTGGGGTGATCGACTCCGCCCCGCCCCCAAAGCAGGAGCGTGGTGACGCGTCTGGCTAGTGGGTGGAGTCCGAGCCTTTGGGTGTCGGAGGCCAGGACTGAAGACCCTGCCATAGGTCCAAGGGTAATGTCCCCTCCTGCGGGGAACACAGCTGACCAGGCCCTGTGGGGATAGGTGTGGGAAAGGGGGCCTGAAGCCACTCAACCCTAGCAGAGTCTGCATTCTTGAAAGGACCCCAGATTCCTGAGGTTCCAGCAAGTCACAGGGAGAGGCCATTCTGGAATAGGAGGCTACAGTCAGTTTGCAGACAACCAGATTTGCTCTGGGGAGGCAGGAACTGAATAGGGGTCCTGGGGGAGGATGGGGTGCCTGTGTGCCCAGCCCAAGAGGGCAGGTAGACCTGCGCGCGCGCGCGCGCACACACACACACACACACACACACACACACACACAGCCAGGCTGCCATCTGGTTTCCTCTGAGAAACCCTGGGTGACAGGAGGTATGATTCTCTTCATTCCGGTGGGAGTGGCAGTGGAGGGAGGTTTCCTGCACCGGCCTGGCTGGCTTTACCAGGGTGGGGGCTGGAATGGGAGTCTCTCCAGCCGGGAAACATACCCTGTGACCTGGCCCTTTCTATCACCCTTGCCTTTTTCCCAAGTGTCCTAAGGTGAGACACTTTTCAGACAAGCAATCGTTCAGCCCTAGGCTTCGGTGTGTGTGCATGTTCTTACGGGGCATCATGTGCCTGCAAGATGGAGTCGCCCACCACAGCCTCCTCTGAGGATACCTTCCTCCATGGCCTGGTGCTGTCTTTGTGCTGCGACTGGGATGCCCCCCCATCCCACCCGGCAGATGGGAGGGGCCACACTGGGTTCAGTGTTGAGTGATCTGGTTAGGTGGGGCTCTGCCTCTCATCAGCTGCAGAGAGAGAAAATATTTGCAAACCACATATTTAACTTATCCATGCTTTCAAATCAAGTATGAAACTGTCATATAATACAGTAATTACAGTATTGGACGTTTATCTTTGAGAAATAAAAACTCATGTTCACACAGTTATCTCTAGCCAAACTGTGGTAATTTTACCTGTGATAATCAAAGGCTGGAAATCTCCCAGTGTCCTTTAGTAGGTAGATGGTTAAGCAAGCTGCAGTATATCCATACCAGGGAATATTACTCAGTAGGGATGGCAGTTAATATTTGCAAACACCCACATGCATCCCAGGCAGTTACACAGAATGGAAAGAAACAGCTCAGTCCAGGCATACTGTGTGGTTCTACTTTCTATGGCTGGATGCGGTTTAAAACATGGTCCTGTCCCCCCAGGTGCTCATGTGCTAGAAGCTGGGTCCACAAGCGCTGGTGTTGAGGTGGATGGAACATTCAAGGGTGGGGCCTGGAGAAGTCTCTAGGTCATTTGGGGTGCTGCCCTAGGAAGAGATCATTGTAATTCTCTAGCTCTCATGGGACCCCAAGTTAGTTCTCAGGAGAGACTGCCACTGAACGAGAGAGAGAGAGAGAGAGAGAGAGAGAGAGAGAGAGAGAGAGCCTGGTCTCTGCACTTGCCCCAGCTCTCTGCCTTCAAGTGATCTCTGCTCTCTGCATGCCTGACCATCAGAGTGTCACCTACCATGACACCGTCATAGGGCCAGACTGATATGAGCAACAGGCCCCTGAATATCAAAACCATGAGCTGCACTGGTCTCTGTTCTGGCAAAGTTACCCAGCCACAGGGACTTCATTATAGTACCTGGAAATGGAATAGCACACCACTTATGTCACCATTTTTGTCACCATTTTAGAACTGGAGAAGAGGCTGGGGATATAGCTCAGTGGCATAAGCACCTGCCTGGCAAGCACAAGATCCTGAGTTTGATTCCCGGTACCACAAAAAAAAAAAAAAAAAAAAAAAAAAAAAAAAACACCCACACAGAGAAGAGAGTAGTGGTTGCTAGGGTTCAGGGTCTGGAGCAGCACCTGTAGTGATGGCCATCCCCTTTACCATGGACATAGACACACAGCCACAGTGTAAGGCCAAGTGTATGCAAACACACTAAACCTGAGGTAAACAGGGTGAGTGGGAAGGTTGTCACGTGGAGTCTGCAAGACGTCACCCCGCAGGCTGGCAGAGAGAGCAGGGCCTCAGTGTGCTGTTTCTTACATCTTTGTGTGAATTCACAATTATTTCAATGTAAGAAGTGTAATGGTAAGAAATCCACTCATTCAGTGTGGCAGCTTTATTTAAAACTCAAGAAGTATCTCCAACACAAGTCTGAGCTGCTAGAGTCTTGAATCCAAATCTAGGGACACAAGCAGATACACACACCACCCACAGCCCCAGCACCTGGCACACCTTTGGATGGCCCAGTCTCCAGGTGTTCTCTAAGGACAACACAAGCCACCTGGCATCTCTTGGAAAATGACCTTCAGAGGCTTAATTACATCTGACTCCCTTTTATGGTTAAACCTGTGTTTCAATGTCTTCATCTCCCTATTAAAAAATCAAATATGGTCTCTGTCAGCACAAATTAACATGAGTCCCCCTGTGTTCTGTTCAATGTCAGGGAATCAGGAGTGGGTGGAGGGGAAATGTCCTGGGAAATACCAGGAATGATAACCGCCTGCAAGGTGACAGTCAGGGGCCCATCCTGTTTATTTGCTCGGCTTTTATCTGCTCCTCCCAAAGAATGCCAAGGCTGTGAGGGCAGGAGCCCATCCACCTGGAATGCCTGGATCGAGGACTGGCTGGCACAAGGTCTTAGGTAAGAACATCGGGGTAGGTGGAAGTCTTTTTGCCTCAGGCCCCTCCATGCCAGGCCTTCCAGGCAGGCTCCTCCATGTGCCCACTCTCCCCACACACCTGTTGATCCTCCTGGGCTGTCTGGCTCCAGCGACACGGAACACCTCTCTCCTCCTGTCATGGGGTAATACACCCCTCTTCCTCTGGATTAGCTGCTAAAAACCCAGTGCAACACCCCACAACACAGGCCAAGTCAGCACAGCAAGATCCAGACTCCAAAAACAGGAGGTGGCTCTATTCTCAACAATATGGAAGGGATCGAGTGACAGCAGACCACTCTCAAACCTGTAGCCACCTCTTCATTTGCCAAGGGAGGGGATCACTGCCACCCATGGTCCAGTAGCCCAAGCAGAGTAGGCCCTGGTGCCCACCTCATCCCCTTCTGTCCAGCACAGGGGCCTATGTGAACCCCAAAGTTGAGGCAGCAAGTCTCTGTAGCCAGCTTGCAGCCCCCACCAAGGACTCTATGGGCTCCTCTGTCCCTGCCTTCAAAGCTGGTCATCTCAGAAAGGGGTTGAAGGAACCAGTTTCCTCATTTATGTATCTGTGGTGCGAGGTGGGCAATGTTTTTTGTATCTGTAGTGAGAGGTAGGATGGTGTGTATGTGTCTAATTTTTTGTGCAGGGCCTGACACTCTTGTGTGTCATCTGTGTATCTAGAATGAGACTGGTATCTGGTGTATGTTCTTGCATTATGTTAAGCCGTTTTGTGCGTGACTTAAAATGATGTCTAATTTTTTGTGTATGTGGTGTATGGTGGGAGATTGATGTCTCTCTTGTGTGTATATATGGTGTGCAATGGTTGTCTGCTTTTTGTCTGTGTGGGACAAAACAGGAATCTGGATTTTTTTGTGACTGGGCAATTGTAACCAGTTTGTACTGCATGCGTGTGTGTGTGTGTGTGTGTGTGTGTGTGTGTGTGTGGTGTAAAATGGAATCAGAGCCTGGAAGGGCCTGGGAATCTGCTCTCTCACGACTGTACTAACCTACAACTACTCTGCACGTGTACACGAACATAAGACACAAGACCTCTGGGTCAGAGACAAAGCAGCAGGTGGCCTCGTGCTGCCCCTCAGTCATCCCACAGATGCAGGTGGTCCTGACGCATGTATATTAGTATCTCTGTTTATTGCCATATGTTTCATTTCATGGACATACCACATTTTATTTACTTATCAGTTTGTAGACATTTGGGTGTTTCCACATTGGACTGCTGAGTACTGCCACTCTGACTGACCGTGTACCTGGTTCTGCATAGATGACGGTCTTCATTTCTCCTGGCTCTGAGCGTAGGAGTGGGATTGTGGACTTATATGTTAACATCACATTTCACCTTTAGAGGAACTGAAAATTGTCCAAACCAATGTACCATTCTATATCCCCACAACAGCTTGTGAGAGTCCCAGTTTCTCTGCATTCTTGCCCAAACTCATTTTTGCCTCTTTTTAATTAAAGCCATCCTATTGGGTATGAAGTCGTGTCCTGTGGTTCTGATGTGGACCTCCCTAGTGACAAATGATATTACCATCTTTTTATGTGCTCACTGGCCATTTATGTATCTTCTTTGAAAAATTACCTATTCAGAACATTTGTTCATTTTAATTGGGTATTCATCTTTTTATTTTTTAAAATTTTTTATTTATTGTTTTGTTTTGTTTTGTTTTGTTTTGAGACAGGGTCTCACTATGTAGCCCAGGCTGGCCTTGAACTCACTCTGTAGTCCAGACTGGTCTTGTTCTTGCAGGGACCCTTCTGCCTCAGTCCTGGCCCATCTTTTCATTACTGAGTCGTGATCCCAGCACTCTGGGGGACTGAGGCAGAGGGATCACAAGTTTGGGCCTAGTGTGGGCTGCTTAGTGACTGCAAGATCCTGTCTCAAATTTTTTAAAAGGGTTGGGCTGAAGCTAAATGTAAAAGCAGAGTTCAGTCCCCAGTACAAAAAAAAGAAAGAAAGAAAGAAAGTAAGTAAGTAAGAAAGAAAAGGAAAAGAAAAGAAAAGGAAAAGGAAAAGAAAAAAATGAAGGGGGAATCACAAGTGTGAGCAATTTATTGAGATCCTGTCTCAGTAACTTAAAAAATAAATACAAAGGGCAGGGACGTAGATCAGCAGTAGAATGGTGCCTACCAGGTGAGGCCTTAGGTTCCATCCCCAGCAGTCTGCTACTAAGAACCCCAAATCCTCTTAATCCGTATTTCCCCTTTGATCTGGTCTTTTGAAATGGGAAAATTTCTAATTTTGACAAAACCTAATTCATTTGTTTTCACTGGTTCCTTGTACCTTTGGTGTCAAGTCAAAGAAACCACTGCCTATTTCAGGGTCAAGAAGATTTATGTGGGGCCAGCTAGAAGATTTATGAGGATACAGCTCATAAGGAGGAGATTATGAGGATGTGCCTGCCAGGTAAGTGCAAGGTCCTGAGTTTGATTCCTGGTACAAAGAAAACTTCAAATCCATTTTATTCCAAGATAAATAGAAAGAAGAGGAAGAAGAAGAAAAAGAAGGAGGAGGAGGAGGAGAAGGAGAAGGAGAAGGAGAAGGAGAAGGAGATGAGATGGAGATGGAGAAGGAGAAGGAGAAAAGGAAGAGCAAGAGGAAGAAGAAAATGATAACAAAATTTCAAAGCATGTCAATCAAGGGGTAACAATGGCACATACATTGCACATTGTCATCCCCAAGTCATTCACCCAAAACACAAGACATCAGCCTTCAATTGTCCAAACAATATCAGTACAAATCTATCTCTTCAGCAAACTCAGAGAAAACAGTAGTATAACTATCTGAACTATTTTTATATACATGTATATACATGTATACATGTTTTTTCTTTCAACTTTCACACTAATGAAACAATATGATGTTTACACATGTGCATCTTATTTACTTCACTAATGAGTATGTTCTCAAGGTGCATCCATTTACTGATAAAAGCGTCCGGTTTATCATTCTTTATGGTTGAGTAGTACTCCATTGTATAAAAATACCACATCTTTTTTATCCATCCCTCAGCCAATGGGCATTTAGGTTGTTTCCAAGATCTGGCTATTATAAACTGTGCTGCTATAAACATGGGTGCACATATATCACTGTGGTATGATGTTTTTAATTTTTTGAGGAAGATACCCAAAAGGGGAGTAGCTGGGTTGAATGGAACATCCAATCCTAATTTTTTGAGGAATCTCCACACTGATTTCCACAGTGGCTGCACCAGTCTGCATTCCCACCAACAGTAGAGAAGGGTTCCTTTTTCCCCACAGCCCCTCCAGCATTTGTTATTGGTTGATTTCTTGATACTAGCCATTCTTTCTGGGGTGAGGTGGAATCTCAGTGTTGTTTTAGTTTGCATTTCTTGAATGATCAGTGATGTTGAACATTTTTTCATGTATTTGTCTGCTGTTTGTATTTCTTCATCTGAGATATGTGTATTCATCTCAGATGTCCATTTTTGGACTGGGTCTTTAAATCTGGGAGGACTGATTTTTTTTTTTTAGTTCTTTATATGTTCTCCATAGTAATCCTTTGTCTGTGGAACAGCTGGCAAACACTGTCTCTGAACTCTGTTGGTGGTTTCTCTTGCTGTGCCAAAGCTTTTTGGTAGGGTAAGATCCATTTGTTGATTCTTTGCAATAGTTCCTGCACAATCTGGGTTTTGTTCATAAAGTCTTTGCCTACACCAATGTTTTCAAGAGTTTTACTACTCTATCTTCCAGAAGATTTAATGTTTCTGTTTTAATATTAAGATCTTTGATCCATTCTGATTTTATCTTAGTACATGGTGAAAGATACGGGTCCAGTTTTAATCTTCTGCATGTGTAGAGCCAGTTTTCCCAGCACCATTTATTGAAGAGGCTATCTTTCTTCCAGTGAATGTGTTTGGCATCTTTATCAAAAATGAGGTGGCTTAGTGTGTCTGCAGTTGTTTCTACATCTTCTAATCTGTTCCACTGATCTTTGGGTCTTTTGTTTGCTTGTTTTTGTTTGTTGTTATTGTTGTTTTGTTCAGTACCAGACTGTTTTTATCACAGTAGCTTTATAGTATAATTTCAAGTCAGGAATTGTGATGACCCCTGTGTTGTCTTTGTTGTTATTTGCTATTCTAGGTCTCTTCTGGTTCCAGATGAACTTTTGGATTGTTTTCTCTAATTCTGTGAGATATGCTATTGGAACTTTGATTGGGATTGCATTGGATCTGTATAACAGTTTTGGAAGTATGACCATTTTCACTATATTGGTTCTTCTTACCCAGGAGCATGGGATATCTATTTTCTAATATCCTATTCAATCTCCTTTTTCAGAGTACTGTAGTTTTCAATGTAGAGGTCTTTTACATCCTCTGTTAGACTGACTCCTAGGTATTTCATTTTTTTGGATGCTATTGTAAAAGTATTGTTTCCCTGATTTCTCTCTTAGTGAGTTTGTTATTCATGTACAAGGAGGCTATTGAGTTTTGAGTGATGACTTTGTAGCCAGCTATGATACTGAATTTGTTTATTAGATCTAAAAGTCTTTGGGTGGAGTTTTTGGGGTCTTCTAAGTAAAGTATCATGTCATCTGTAAATAATAACAGTTTAACTTCTTCCTTTCCTATATTTATTCCTTTTATTTCTTTCTCTTGTCTAATTGCTCCAGCTAAAGTTTCCAGGACTATGCTGAATAAGAGTGGAGACAGTGAACATCTTTGTATTATTCCTGATTTTAGAGTGAAAGCTTTCAACTTTTGTCCATTTAGTATGATGTTGACTGTTGATTTCTCATAGATGGCCTTTATCAGATTAAGATAAAGATCATCTATTTCAGTTTTCTGTAGGGTTTTTATGATGAATGGGTGCTAGACTTTGTCAAAAACTTTTTCTATATCTATTGAGATGATAGTATGATTTTTGTCCTTAATTCTGTTAATATGGTGTAATACATTCATGGATTTACATGTGTTAAACCATCCCTGCATCCCTGAGATGAATCCCACTTGATCATAGTGTACAATCTTTTTAGCAATTTGCTGCAGTCTGTTTGCCAGTATCTTATTGAAGATTTTTGCGTCAATGTTCATTAGGGAGATTGGCCTGTAATTCTCTTTCTTAGTTGGGTTGTTCTCTGGTTTTGGAATCAGAGTAATGCTTGCTTTGAGGAATGAATTTGGCAGTATTACTGCCCTTTCAATTTCATTAAAGAGTTTGAGAAGTAGTGGTATTAGATCTTCATCAAATTTCTTATAGAATTCAACAGTGAATCCACCAGGGCCTAGGCTTTTCTTTGTTGATAGGTTTTTAATTACATCTTCAATTTCATTTATTGATATTGGGTTATTTAGGATTTTTATATCTTCTTGATTCAGCTTTGGTAAGTCATATGTATCTAGGAACCTGTCCATTTCTTCTATCTTACTAGAGTACAAGTTTTCAAAGTAGGTTTAGTTGATTTTCTGGATTTCTGCAGGGTCTGTTGTGATTTTGCCTTTTTCATTCCTAATTGAGTGAATTTGAGTTTTTTCTTTCCTTTTTTTGATAAGGTTGGCTAAGAGTTTGCCAATTTTATTTAATCTTTCAAAGAACCAACTCTTCAATTCACTGATTCTTTGTATTGTTTTTTAGTCTCCAGTGTGTTAACTTCTGCTCTGATCCTTATGATTTCCTCCCTTGTACAAGCTTTTAGGCCTGCTCTTCTTTTTCTAGAAGTTAGAGGTTCAACATTAAGTTGTTTACATATTCTTGTTCTGTTTTCCTGATATGCATATTTACCGCTATAAATTTCCCTCTTAAGACTGCTTTCATTGTGTCTCATAAGTTCTGGTATGTTGTATTGTCATTATCATTCAACTGTGAAAACTGTCTAATTTCTTCTTTAATTTCATCTGTGACACATTGGTTGTTCAGTAGGGTGCTATTTAATTTCCATGTTTATGAAGTTCTTGTGGTTTCCTTTGGCATGAATTTCCAATTTCATTGCACTGTGGTCTGATAGTGTGTGTGGGATAATTTTAATTCCTCTACATTTACTTAAGCATGTTCTATGAGCCAGTATATGGTCTATTTTGGAGAATGTCCCATGTACAGCTGAGAAGAATGGGCATTCTGATGTTGTGGGGTAGGACACTCCATAGACATCTACTAAGTCCATTTGCTCAAAAGTTTGATTTAGTTCTAATGTTTCATTATTGATTTTTTGTCTAGTTGATCTGTCTTTTTGTGACAGTAGGGTATTGAGGTCTCCCAATACCATTGTATTAGGGTTTATTTGATTTTTCTTGGCCATTAGTAATTGTTTTATACAGCTGGGTGCACTGGTATTTGTTGCACATATATTTATGATTATTATCTCTTCCTCTTGGATTGTTCCCTTTATGAGGATGTAGGGACCTTCTTTTTTTAAAATTTTATTTTAAAGATAGTAAAATCCAACAAAACATAAAAGAACAAAATCAATCGAAACAAGACACTCAAACTGGTACAGAACTTCAAAGCAAGATACTAGGAAAACAATAACTACTATAGTATATCTTGCTGTCTTCACAATAGTTGCCCATTCCATCAGGTATAGTAAAATCAAACCAAAAACAAAACAGAATAAAACCAATAAAAACAGAAAATGAAATAAAGCAAAAAAATTAATCAGAATAAAACAAAACAGTGAGAACAATATTGGGCCTCAAAGACAAGATAGAAGGGAATTCCCCATATTTGCCACATCGCATACTGTCATCTTCCCAAGAGATGTTCAGACTGCCGGCTCCAGGCCTGCAAAATCAACCAAATGACACAAGCATTTAGTTGCTTCATGTACCTTAGTTGCTATCAACTTAGCCAGTCCTCCAAACCAGCAGGTTGCTTATGGGGATGGGGTGGGGGCTGTGCTTGATTCTTAGCCCATGCACCGGTAGGCTTACAGGAGGCACATATCTTTATCTTGCTGCAGTCCGTGCCGGTCACACACCACTCACCAGGAAGGCACTCTAGCTGTCTTCTGGTTGGAGCCTCCCTGTCCAACATGGTGGGTTCTCAGGAGGCACATCTTTCTCCTCCTGGAGTCCACACCAGTTGCACACCACTCACCAGAAAGGCAGGCTAGTTGTCTTTTGATTGTGCTTCCCTGCCCAACATGGCGTGTTCTCAAGAGGCACATCTTTCTCTTCCTGGAGTCTGCGCTAGTCACACGCCACTCATCAGGAAGGCAGGCTAGTTGTCTTCTGGTTCGAACCTCCCTGACCCACTGTGGTGGGTTCTCGGGAGGCACATCTTTCTCTTCCTGGGGTCCGCAGCGGTCATGTGCCACTCTAGGACCTTCTTTATCTCTCTTAATCAGTCTTGGTTTGAAATTCACTTTGTCTGCAAATAGAATAGCTACCCCAGCTTTTTCCTAGATTCCTGTTGCATGGGGTATTGTTTTCCATCCTTTGACTTTTTCAGTCTATGGATTTCTTTTTTAATTAAATGTTTCTTGTAGCAGCATATTGTTGGATCTTGCTTCTTGATGCATTCTGCTAGTCTGTGTCTTTTGACTGGTGAAATGAGACCATTAACATTGATGGTTAAAAAACTGACTTACCCTTGTCATGTTATTTTCCTGTTGTTGCTCCCCAACTTCTTTCCTTCCCTGTTTTCCTTTCCTGGTGGATTCCTTCTGTTGGGGTTCATGGAGCTGTAGTCCTTATTATCTCTTTCTAGAATGTCCTTCAGAACATTTTCGAGTGCTGGTTTGGTGGTGATGAATTTCCTCGGATGTTCTTTGTCATGGAAGTCTTATTTCTCCATCAATTTTGAAAGAGAGTTTTGCAGGATACATCAATCTGGGTTGAAAGTTGTTTTCCTTTACAACTTGGAGTACTTCACTCCAAGCTCTCCTTGACCTGAGAGTTTGTGCTGAGAAGTAGACTGTGATTTTGATGGGCTTCCCTTTATAGGTGATCTGTTTCTTTTCCCTAACAGCTTTTAAGATTCTATTCTCATGTTGAATTTCTGGAATCTTGACTATTATATGCTTGGCTGTAGGTTTTTTTTTTTTTTTTTATCATTACTAATTGGAGTTCTATATGCCTCACTTATTTGTATGTCAAATTCTTTTTTTTTTTTTTAACCAGGGGAAGTTTTCTGTCACGATGTCTGTGAACATATCTTAATGTCATTTTTGGTATCTCCTGATTGTTCATTGACTCTAATTAATCTTAAGTTATTTTTCTTTCTTTCATCCAGCAGCTGCTGGATTGATTTCTCATGGTACCTTGCTAGTTTTGAGAAATCTTTCTTTTCCTGCTTGCTAACTGGAAGCCTGTCTTCAATATCTGAGATCCTGTCCTCACATTGGTGTAATCTGCTTTGAATACTTTCAGTGGAGTTTTTATTCTCTTGGATATTGGCTTGGATCTACTTTATGGATTCCATTTATTTCCTGTGCTGCACTTCCATAATTTGCTTAAAGTCATCTCTTTTTGTTTGTTTGTTTGTTTGTTTGTGTCTGCTCTAATATCGCTAAGCATGGTGTGTATTTTGGTAATCTCTGTAGTATTTGAGAGATTATTTCTAATTTCATTTTTTCCAGAGTCTCATTCAGCTGTTTTGTTGTTACCACTTTGGAGAGCCCTGGTGAGGGGCTTTCGGATTGTCCCACCTCATTGACCCCTAGATTTGTCTTTGGTGAACTGGATGTCTGGGGCTGCATATTGTTTAAGTGTCTTCTCATTTATTTTCTTTTTTAGTTTAATTCCTGGGGTAATGTTTATAAGTTGCCTATGGTGGGTTGTTTTATTGGCAGTATTTAGGACACTTATGTGATGATTACTTCTCTGAGGTATCTTCCAGAGAAGATAGCTGGTTTTTGGGTTTTGGGTCTGTTGGAAGACCTTGCCTCTTCATTTTATTGGAGATAAGAAGTTGTTGCTCATTTGGTCTAGTGCTTGTTTCTTTGGCACTGTGCCACAGTATTTTCTGTGACCCTTAGTTAATCTCAGTCATGGATTATCACGGTCAACAGCTCTTTAGAACAATTATGTCAATTTTGGCTGTAGTGGTACCGATAGCATCAAACAACGTATAAAACAACAAACTGAGCTAATCCTTAATTTGCAACTTTCAACCATATGAACTAGATTTGTGATTATGTAACAAAATGTAAAACAAACCAGATAATCTTATGCAATATGTAAGTCTGTGATGTCAAATTTGCCCTCAGGGTTAAAATTTAAAATGGATTAAGGAGAAAATAGAGAAGTGGAAAACAGAGAAAGAGATTACAAGTAAGGTTGGAGGACAAAGATGGATCCTGCCAACTTGGGGAAACTGGTGCAGAAGACTGAAGGAAAAGAGAGGTGAAAGACATAACAGGTAGAACAGAACAGAACCACACCCACAAAGAGGTTAGGAACCACTCTCTACTCTCACACTCATTAAAAATAAAAACAATGAAAGAGAAAGAGAAAAAACAAATTGAATAAAACAAAACCAACCAAACAAACAGGAAAAGAGAAAAAACAAAAAACAAAAACAAAAACAAACAGTCCATTTCCAGGAGTCTCTCTGGGTCTACTTGTAGACAGCCTGCAGAGACAGAGTCTCAAATTGTGCTACTGAATCCCAGCAAGCTAGCTGCTACTTTATCGCAGAGTAGTAGATAACCTTAGCAGGCCTCTCCCGAGACCAGACTCATTGGGCTTGCTGCAGTCCAAGCAATTCCATGGGTCTACGCCCAGCTAGGAGCTGCTGGGGGAAGCTGGCAGTAGTTCTGGTTCCAGACTTATCCAGTCCAACTCCAATATGGCTCCCAGTCATCTGCTCTCTCCTGCAGGTAGACCGAGTCCTCTGCACTCACCACCAGCCAGTGCAGTCCTCCACATCCACTGCTCCCCTCCATCCCAGATCTGGAGCCCATCTAGTCTGTCCCGTTATTTCCAAAACTGTTCCTGGCCCAAGGTGCTGGGACTTCTCTGGGGATGCAGAGACATCACAGTGGGGTTCTGAGGAAGTGCCGGTTCTGAGAAAGCCCTTCCTCCTTGTGGGTCCCAGAGCCGCACCCCTATTCCACTGCATCTCTCTGCAGAGGACTCTGGGGTCACCATCTACCATGCCACCATCACCATGACTGTACATCCCCAGGTTCCCACAGCTCCTCTTGTGCAATGAGTCCTGCTCCTGGTGAAGTCACCACCAGCTGCCGCCTTCTTGTTCATTCAAGTTTTTCTTTTTACTCTCTCTGTGGGCTTCAATTCACACTTCAGATTCTTCCTGGGTACAGGGAACCCACTTCCTTCCTTCTTGTCTTCCTCACGATGCTGTCTATATTCCAGAGTCTGGACAGTGACTCTCAGAAAGGCTGTTTTCTCTGCTACTTACTGCTCCACTATCTTTCTGGAAGCCAAAAAAATGACTACGTTTATTCTTCTAAGGCAGAAATGTTTCCACAGTTTTACCATCTACATGTAGGTCTTTGATACATTTTATTTAACTTTTTTTTTTTTTTTTGGTACTAGGGATCAAACTCACAACCTCTCACTTGCCAGGCAGGCATTTAGGCTGCTGAGCTAAATCACTGGCCCTTGATTTAACTTTTATAGGTGGTAGATAGTAGGAGTTTCATTCTTTTATACAGGAATATTAGGTTTTTCCAGCAACATTTGTTGAAAAGCAACATTATTCTCCACTGAATTGTGTTGGCGCCCTTGAAAATCCACTGGCTGTGGACACAGGGGTTTATTCTGCTCTGTTGATCCATGCATCCATCTTTATGCCAGTGCCACACCATCCTGATCCTGTAACTGAGCAGTAACTTTTGAAATCAGAAAGTGAGGCTCTACCAATTTTGTCCTTCATTGTAAGATCATTTGGCTATTCTGGGTCCCTTGAATTGCCATATGAACTTTAGGATCAAGTTTCAATTTATCGTCAGTTTCTGCAAAGAAGCCATTTGGCTATTTGGTATGCACCATGTTGAATGATTATTTTGGGGAGTACTGGATCTTAAACACAATGTCTCCCCCATCTATGCACATGAGAAGTCTTTTCATTTATTTAGGTGCACACTAGTTTATTTCATTAATGTTTTGTAGATTTCGGAATATGTTTTAGCTTTTATACATTAATTTGCTTTTTAAAATTAATAGCCTTTATTTTGAGCTATTTTAGGTTCACATAAAAATTAATCAGAGTAGAATTACCACATATTGCCACTCTCCAGCCCCTACTCACCTTTCTGCTATCATTTACACTTGGTACCAGTGTAGAGCATTTACCTCAGTTGATGAACTGATATTGATACACTGTTGCTAAATAAAATCCCCAGGTCTTTGGAGAAGAGGTTTAGACAGTGTCTCATTCTGTAGCTCAGGCTGACTGTGCTACGTAACTTGGAATGATCCTTCTACCTTAGCCTCCCAGGTGCCGGGATTACAGGTATGCACCACCATGTTGCCTAAAATCCGTGATTGTTGTGGGATGCGCTTGTCTGGGTTAGTAAGACCCTAAGGAAGGCACCTCCTTCCACTTCCTTTTCAACCTATTGTCTCCCTTGCCTACCTTCATTCCCTTTTGAATGGCCTATAGCAAATGCAGTCCCTTGCCCTGGGTTTTTGCTCACAACCCAGGATGCCTGTCCCCATGTTTTGTATTTCCCACAGACGGATATGAAACCCAGTCATGGTCTACAGGATGCAGGGTGCAGAGCATGCAGTTAGGACTCAAGTCAGGACTTTCTTTGGGAGAGGACCTGAGGTAAGAAAGGGGAAGGAAGGCAAAAGAGAGAAGTAGTGCAGGCTGGGCTACTCCTGCAAGAAGTTTTGGCTACAGTTCCCAATCTGCCTTGCCAGAGAAGGTGTGGCAGGAGGCAGTTAGGGGCAGCTCCTGGCTCCCAGGAATGCCAGGACAGAAAGGGTGCTGAGCCTCTGTGCACCTGGATCCAGGCTGAGTTTCTTACAAGACTTCCTGAGGGTGCTGGTAGTGTTTGCTTCCATAAGGGGTACACAGAGCCAACCACATGTCCCTGGTGGGTGCCACCCACATCCATTACTTCATGTGACTTTTAATTCCATTATGTCTTCTTCACTTAATGCTGAATCATTCATGGAAAAACCTTCACTCATCCAGCCGGTGGTCACCTGGTGGCAGAGTCGGTATGAGAAGATAAACACTTGGCTGCCTCCACTCTCCAACAGTTTTCCTTGAGGAGCTCATTCCTCCAAGTCCTACAACACCCTTTGACTGTTTTTTTTAACTGCATTACACATTTGTATTTGCCCCTGTGGATATGTTTTGTTCTGTGCTGCTCCTATCCTTGTGACAGCCCGTGCCTGTCTTGCTGGAAAGTCTTTGGGGCAGCATCTACCTTTTCACCTGATCCTCCCAGCTCCAGAGGGCCCAGCACATGGTCCACAACAGTTAACACCGTGTTACTCTGGTCCTGTTTCTAGGACAGGTGGGTAACCAGCCTCTCCCCACAAGTCATGCTCCTCCTCCTGACCAGGGAAATTGTATCAGTTAGGGTTTACTAGAGAAAACAGATATTACACAAGATACACAAAAGTATAGAAATTACAGGATAGGCTTACGATGATTACCCACAGAGTCGGATGAGGAAGCGTGCAAAAGGTGTTTGCACGCTGGAGGCCAAAGGATTCTATCCAAGGTCTGTTGTTCATGCCAGTGTCCTGTGCAAGTCCGCACCAGCAGGCTGATGGGTCTGCGATGGAGAGCCGAAAAGTCTATGCTGGAAAGCCGAAGAGTCTATGCTGGAAAGCAGAACAGTCTACGCTGGAAGCCAGGAGACGATGTCCAAACCAAAGGCAAAGACTGGAGCTCCTCCAAAGAATGGGATGCGTTTGTCCTTCCTCCTTCTCTTTATACCATCCTGGTGATGACCCACCCTAGGGTGGGTCTTCTACGCCCTAGGGTGTAGAGCTCCTAAGCTCTTTTAGTTAAGCTTCTAAATGTTTCAAGTTCACACAATCAATCAACCACTACAGATATCATGGCCTACTTCCCTACACATACTCACTGTCTGTATCTCAGCAGACCCTCCTGTGCTGTTCTAGACAGAGCTAAGTTACCTGGAAATACTCTGAGCCCTTCCAGCCCTCATGACTATATCAGACTGGACAGAGCAATCTATTTTAGTATCCACTGTTGGAAGTATGCTGGCTGCCTGTGGAACATAAGGGTTTCCTGGGCCAGTGGGAACACAAGGACACTGTCTTAGTTACTTTTTTCTCATTGTTGAGACAAAATATCCGATGCCCAAAATGAATGAAGGAAGGGTTTATTTAGCTTACAGTTTTTGGAGGTCTCTCAGCTGGCTCCAAGGTAGGGTGGCGAGGCTAAGGGGTAGCTGTTCATGGCAGCAACAAGTGCCAAGAGTGAAAAGGGAAAAAGAGAAAGGCCTTGGTCCCTCCTTTATGCTGTATCCAGCTACTCATCCCTAGGCAGGTACAGCACTCATACCGCCAATCCCAGTACTAGACAATGAGCCAATCACAAATGCTAGATTCAGCCACCTCAATGACTCTATGAGGCCTTGAGGGGACATTTAAGTGTATATTTTACCACTAACATTTTTTTTTTTGTAGTAGGAGTCAAACTCAAGGGCTCACACTTGCTAGGCAGGTGTGGTGTTGCTGAGTTATATCCCCAGCCCCAGGGGGACATTTAAACACAAACCATAACATTCCACCCCTGGCCCCCAAAGACTCATGTACAACTTTTATGTAAAAGACATTTAGTCTATCTCTAAGAGTTGCCAGAGTCCTAACAGTTTCAGCATTTCTGAAAAGTTCAAGTCCCATGTCTCCTCCAAGGTCTAAGGCAAACTCTTAGTTGTAACCCCCCCATGTAAATGAAAACAAAGTTAAACACTTCCAACATTCAATGGCACAAGATAAACATTACCATTTTAAAAGCTACAAACTGGAGAATACAAAAGTTTGGAACTGAAACAAGTCCAAAATCCATGAGGGCAAACATTAAGTCCCAGAGTTCCACACTCAACATCTGAAGCAATCTGGTTGTGAGCCCCAAAAGGCTTGAGTGACTCCACCCCCACAGCACTTCTGGTGGTTGTAGCTCCCATGGCTTCTCTCTTGGGCTGGCTTTGCTCCCTGCTTGCAGGTTGCCTCAGATGATCCATGCTCTTGGCTTTTCCAAACTTTTAGGTTCTCCATTGCACCTTTGGCTTCACACTCACAGCTTCACACACTGCCCTCTCAGGAGCACACTGCCTGCCTGGCCTGCCAGGCCCTCTGAAATCAGGGTGGAAGCCTTTTTAACCTCAGAACTAGTGCATTTGGCATGTGCTTAAAACTAGCACTATGTGGATGCTGCCAAGATCTGTCAGCTGGAGCAGTAGCCAGGCTTTCCTCTCTCTTGGCTGTAGGGGTTAACTGCCTGGATCTCTGAGCATTCTGAACCTGATTCTGTGGGACATATCTCTGTGTTGCCTCCATTCTGCTACCTGGTGTGGCCACTGCCATTTTGGAACCTTGTGTAGCTGTTGCCACCATCCTGGAACGTGGCACTCTGCAGCTTTCTTCTCAAAGCAAAATCTTTCAATTTTGCAGTTTTGAGGCTGCAAAGCATGGGGACCACTGCTGCTTGCAGTCCACAGCTTCACTGGAGCTTTTTTCCTGGTCAAACTCACAATGTTTCAAACCATCCTGCTGGGCTCTTTGCTCTTGATTCATAACATAAATCTGGCTAAAAGCCCCCAACAATAGCCATGCCACCACTTCAACATTAGACTGCCTTGAATCCTGACAGATTAGTTAGTCCACCACTCTTAATCTCAGTCTCAGGCAAAGTCTCTGAACATAAGCAAAATGCAGAGAAACTTTCTGCCAAGCTATAACACACAACATCTGGAGTCCACCAGTGCAGTCCTTCTTTCCAGCATAAACCTCCCAAGCCTGGTCTTTACTGGCAGGATTTCTATCAGCCTTCTGGTCTTCTGAACTCTGACCAGAATCTCCCATACACAGCAGCCTAAGGTGTTCCAGTGCTACTCCTTCAGGGAACATCTCCAAACCTTTCCAAACTCTTCCCACAAGCTATTTCCAAAGGCTCTTGAACCACATGGTCAGGTATAGTCACAGCAACAACCCCACTCCACTGGTGCCAAATTCTGTCTTGGTTACTTTTACTTTTCTCTTGTTGCTGGGACAAAATACCTGACATCAAAATAAAGGAAGGAAAGATTTATTTATCCGACAGTGTTTGGAGGTTTCAGTCCATAATCAGCTGGTTCCAAAACAGGGTGGCATGACACTGGGACAACACTTCAAGGCAGTAGCCACAGCAAAACAGGGAAAAACAAGTCTCTTCTCCTCACTTACATTATAGATAGGTCACTCCCTCTCCAGGGTGGGTGTAGCACTCCCAAAATCTCTGTGCCCTTCTCTTACATAGGATGAGGATATCTACAAAGTAAGAACCCTGGCTTCCTGCTGAGTCTCTCACTTAAACTTCTAAGCTTCTCAAATTGACACAATATATCAACCATAACAGGGGACATTTAAACATAAACCATAAGAGACACCCTACCCTGTCTCTAGCTATGTGTCCCTTAGTGCCCCGCCTCATCCCTCTCTCAGGGGTCAAGGCCTTCATTAACCTGATGTCCAATCTGAAAGTCATGATTTGTTTGTTGTAGACAAAGTCTTGCTACACAGTTCAGGCTGACCTTGGATTCACTATATAGCCCAGGTTATCCTCAAACTCATGGAGATTTTCCTGCCTCAGCCTCCCAAGTACTAAAACCCTAAATCATGATTTGATGTTTTGCCCAGTGTCTCAGTTGCTTGGGAGAGAGGGTGTAATACTCAGTTTTCTTGTCACCAGGACAAAATACCGGACACCTACAATTTAAAGGGAAGGTTTCAGAGTCCTCAGTCCACGATTGTTGATTCCAAGGCAGAAACTGCACGGCAAGGAAAAGATGCTCAACACATCATAGCCAGGAAGCAGTGAGGGGGAGGAGCCAGGGACAAGGTCACACCTCACCCACAGCAATCCATCTCCTCTGATCAGACCAGTACAATGCCCCCATGATCCAATCATCTTACAAAGCCCCATTGTTGAACACCTGAGACTTCTAAGAGACATTTTTTATGGGGACAAATTCTCAAATTTGGGGGACATTTTAGATCAAAACTGCAACAGGGTGACGAGGACCTTGTGTAGATGTGCTAATTGTGTGGTAAGGCTGAATCTTGGCCTCTACCTGGCTCTGTAGTTAGTGCTGTCACCTGAGTTCTGTTTTCCTGCTTGCTTCTGTGTTTCATGGGAGGACTTGAGATTCAAAATTTCTGCTTCTGCCACCGTCTTCTCCAAATCCACAGGATTTTCAACACAGGCAAATGGACAGCACATTTAATACTGTTCTTGGCAGACACAGTACCTGGCCACCCATCCCCCACCCCACTTCTGGGCTGTGTCCTGCTGAAAGTCACTTTGAAAAGTGTAGCCTTTAATCCCAGCACTCAGGAGACTGATGTAGGAGAAGTGTTGTGAATTCAAGACCAGCTTGGACTACAACTGAGTGCAAGCCCTGCCTGAACTACACAGTGCGACCCTGCTTCAAAAAGCTAGGGCCGGGAGTTCGGCTCAGTGGCTTAAGCACCTGCCTGACAGGTGCAAGGTTGTGAGTTTGATCCCTGGTGCAAAAAAAAAAAAAAAAAAAAAAAAAAAGAAAGAAAGAAAGAAAGAAAGGAAAGAAAAAAGAAAAGAAAAGTGTGGTAGCATCTGTTCTCTTCCAATTGCAGGTGCCCACGAGGTTTCATCACTTATCCACCTGATCACACCTAGGGGTTACGTGGACAAGTTTTGATTTTGTCTATTACAAATTATGCTGCAGTTAATGGTCTTGTGCCTGCATTGCTTTGTTTTATTTTATTTTATTTTTTTGGTGCCAGGGATCAAACTCATGACCTTGCACTTGCCAGGCAGGTGCTGTTTTGTATTTTTGCCAGTGCGCCTTTGGGACACACCCTACTTGAAGACTGCTGCTGGGCCAAAGGCTCAGTGCCCATGTCATTTGCTGGATACTGCCCAGCTCCCTCCACTCCCAAAAGCAACTGAGTCCTGTCTCCTGACAGTCTCACCAGTGTGGCAAGGGTCCAGAACTAGGTTTTTCCCAGCACATAAGGCCAGGAGAGCACAGAGGCACACTGTGGGGGCAGGGAGCAGCTGAGCCAATGCCCAGAGGGGCAATCCTGGTAGGTCAGAGAGCACTCAGGTGAGGCCCTGGGGCAAGGAGTGAGCTACAGCTCGAGTGGCAGGGTTTGGGCTGGGTTTTATGGGACTCAATATTTTATGTTGAAAATGGCTTTGGGTTTAGGCTGATTTTGAGGGGGGTGTTGTTGTTGTTGTTGTTGTTGGTACCGGGGATCGCACTCACAACCTCGAGCTTGCCAGGCAGGCACTTATGCCGCTAAGCTAAATCCCTAGCCTCAGAAAATGGCTTTGGGGGCTGTGTGGCTGAGCTCTGATGCATCAGTTCCTGGCCTCTGTGGAGCTAGGGCTTGAGGGAAGGAGGAGCACCCCAGAGTCCCATCGTCAGTGCTGACAGATAGGGATGATGGCCTCCAGGAAAAACCGGGAGTTGTCACGTGGAGCGGAATTCTCTGACCATATCCCAGCAGGGCAGCTGGACACAGAACCTGGGTTCAGGGTCAAGGTCTAACCTCCTTGGTTTCAGGCAAGCCTCATAAAACAGCTGCTGGGTTCCAGTGGAGGCAGCTGCTCCCTTGGCCCAGGGCCCTCTTGCCAAGCAGCCTTCTGTCCTTGGCAGTCTCCCTCTAGTGGGCCACCCATTGGCATTACCGTCAGAGCTCCCACCCTGAAAAGAGCAGCCTCTTGGCCTCAGCTCCCTGCAACAGAGCCACAGCTGGTTGCCTACGTTGGCACCCTAATGCTTTCAAACATCTCTTGCACATCTGCACTTTCTGTCTTCCTCCCTTGAGCCCACCGCCCACCGTGAACCCACTGTGCATTCTCATTCTCCTGTCTCCAGGCCACGGCTAAGGACTATGGTCCCCTGATCCAGGATGGCTGCTCTTGGACTCAAGACTTCGCGTGGGCATCTCTGGGGTCACTTTGGCGACCATCATTTCCAGATGTTACAAATTTAGGCTCTTCTCCGAACCTCACCCTTACGGGACCCCGGCTCCTGGGCTTCACATTGCTGTCCCGTGGCGCCAGCGAACCCTCCTTGGCCTCGCCCCCCGTGGAGACCCAGTCCAGCTCACCACTGTCTCCAAGGACAATACACATTTCTCCCTGTTGCCCCTCACGCTGCATGGAGGTCCGGGTCAGGGCTCACAGCTCGAGGGTGTACCTGTACCTATCTGCCCGCGGCGCTTAGCACACTTGCCGGATTCCCGGGATGGGGAGAATGCAAGAAGCCAACGGCTTTCGTTGAGGAACCTTGCCCAGGTCCAGTGCCTGGTCCAAGACTAGGGTGCAGCTCCAGCAAGTGCGCCAGCGCCCGCGAGGCAGATCCCCAGTGACCACGCCCGGCCCTGCCCTCGCCGGTCCCACCTTGTTCCAGACCACGCCCCTCAATCACCGCCCCACCCTCCTGTGACCACGCCTCCGGCTCCGGCTCCCGCCCATCGCGCCCCACCAGCTCCTTTTCGGTGGAGCGCAGCGCCCCCGCGCCTGCGTCCTCTGGCCCCACCCTGGCCCCGCCCTCTCCAGGCCCCGCCCCCGTCCGACTGCCGGGTGGGAGCCGTGCTGCACACTGCGCATGCTCCAACCGCGGCGCCCCCGACACGGCGCTCGGCTCCGCTCGGGCATTTCCGCCTCTTTGTTTTAAACTCCGGACGGCTTTTTTCTCCTCCTCTTGGGGGGGACCCGGAGGGAGCGGCGCCCCCTCCCCCTCCCGGCGAGCCCCCGCGTGCGCCCGCTCGCCCGCCGCCCGAGACGCAGGTCAGTGAGCCCGCCCCGCCCGGCCTGGTCCCGCGCGCCCGCTCCTCAGGCCGCAGCCTCGGCCCAGGTCCGGCGGAAGGCTGCGAGCCCGGAGCCTCTCGGCGGGCAGGCGGGAAGGCGGGGCCCCGGGAGGGCAGGACCCCGACTAGGCTGGAGCCCGACCAGGGGGCCCAGAGGCAGTATCCAGACCAGGAAACCCAGACCAGGAAGGATCCGGACCAGGCAACCCCGACCTGGCTAGACTCTGAGAAGGGCAGGACCCGACCCGGCGAGACCCCGAACAAGGCTGGACCGGGACCAAGCAAGACCCCGGACTAGGCAGGACCCTGGACTTGCCTGGACCCCGACCAGGCTGGACCACAAAATAGCCTGGACCTTGGACGAGGCAGAACCTGACCAGGGCTGAAGTGGGATCCTGGAGTACTCTGAGTAGGCTGGACCTCAGGAGGGCAGGACTTTGGAAGGGCAAAAACCTCGGGCCAGGCAGGACCCTAGGAAGGGCAGAACCCCGGAGCAGGCTAGAGCCAGCCCAGGTAGGAGCTGTGGAGGGGCACTCACCACAGAAGGTCAGTCCCTGAGACCGGTCAGGGCCCACGAAGCACTGGGACTCCGAAACAGGTCTCTGAGAAGGGCTGAGAGAGACCTCAGACAGATCAGTGGGGAGGGTCAGGCCTTGGGAAGTGTCATAGAGTAGGGCTGGACTTGAGGACTGGTTGGGGCCCAGAGAATGCAGGACCTGAGGGTGTCCAAGTCAGGATTGGTCACAAAAGGGACAGGATCCCAGGACTATCCCCAAGGAGGGCTGGGACGATGCCTTGGAAAGGTTGAGACTCTGGGACAAGCCCACTGGGAGAACTAGGACGTAGCCCCGGCACAATCTTCTGAGCACTTTTGGGACCCCGAGACAACCTTTTTGTCCCTGGGAGACTGGGACTCTGAGGTTACACTATGAGGAAGGCTCCTGACATAGCCAGAATTCTGGTGACCAGCATTCCAGAGTGTCATCTGGGGTCAGGGTCCTGTCAAGGAGAATCTGCATCAGGGCGCTGAGACAGGCCTTGGGCATGGGGACAGGGGTCTGAACACCCAGACCCCAAGAGGGCACTGGAGATGCCCTGAGCCTGCACAGCTGGCCTCCTGTACCCCTCTGCTATGCAGGGTCGGGCTTGTGGGATCCTGATCACGTGAGTGCCACAGGTTCAAAACCTCTTTTTTGAGACTCTTGAGTACCCCAACATCATGAGAGTCTGGGTTGGCTTGACAGACCTTCAGCAGGTACCTGGGCAGGGATCTGGGGCCAGCTGCAAGGCAAGATCAGGCTTGTTCTTGTGACTCCAAGGACTCAAGGGCACCTAGTGCCTTGTTCAGGACTGCATGGTGTCCAGCCCAGGAAGCAGCCTCCTGCTTGCTCTATGCCTCTTCTGCTGGGCTGTGGGCTTTACCTGCCTATGCCTCAGTCAGTACCCAGCACCTTCACCCTCCTGCCTCTCCCCTCCCCCACAGGGTCTTAGGGAGCACCCAGTGTCTGGGAAACTCCCTGAGTAGGCAGGAAGATGGGTCCAAGCTTGGGACAGATGGCCCAGGGCCTGAAGAGTGAAGGACTACACTACAGGGTGGCAAGTTGGCACCTTGACTTCAGATCTGCTCCAGAGAGGAAGGGAAGGCATTAGTGGATCTTAGGGAGCAGTCTTTGCTTCTTTGAAAACTTCAAAGTGGCCTTTTATCTAGAGTCTGTGTGTTTCCTTTGGTTTGCGAGTGGTCATGGAAAGAAAAGTAGGTGGAGATTTGATGCCACATGGGGTATTAAAATCTCACAGAATGCTGCTCTTGATGAGGGTGGGCAGACCTTGTGGGATGTGTTTCCAGAAAGCAGAACCCACAGGACAGGGCCTTGCCCAGGCCAGCCCCTAGAGTGGCCTGCCATGGTCATCAAGGGAGTATACTGAGGGCTGAGTGAACACCAAGCAGAGGAGTGAAGTGCAGCCACTGGGCTCATGCAGGGCTCATCAGGAGTTGGCACTAGGGTGAGGCCTGAGTCTGAAACTCAGGCTCGCAGGACTCCCAAAAGGGACCCTTGAACTGGCCAGTTCTGGGTTCTTAGTTCCTCAAAAGAAACAACTTCATTTATTTTTGTTTGTTTTTTGAGACAGGGTCTCACTGTATAGTCCAGGCTGGCCTCAAACTTGTGGCAGTCCTGCCTTGAGTGCTGGAATTACAGGTGTGCACCACCACACCCAGCAAGAAATCACTTTACATTCCATAGCACTGTCAACCTAATGGTGCCCCTGAACAGGCCAGCCTAGAAACTTGTATTTCCAGATGTAGCCACACTTGGGACTTTTGTGCCAGTGCTTATTTCTGATCTTTCTTCCTTCCTTCGTTTCTATCTTTCTTTCTGCATCATTTTCTGTTTGTATAACTTAATTTGCTTCGTGAAATTTTGGAAGAGACCAGAAATGCTGATTTTGTGTTCAGGTTTGATTAGACTCTTCATTTTCCTCTTTTTGGATTTTAAAGTGCGAATAGTGTGGAGTGGTTGTATGCATGTTGCAGTGGAATAAGTCACCCCAAGATTTGGTGCCCTATGCCAGCACCAGCTGTCACCCTACACACACTGTGGGTCAGGGACCCTGGTCTAGTCTGGCAGGTCACCCTGCAGTCTCTGTAGGTCAAGGACCCAGGCCTGGCCAAGCAGATTACCCTGCAGTCTGAGACAGGGACCAGGCCTGGCCTGGTGGGTCACCTTACAGCAGCCCCTGTGGGTAGGGCCCTAGGGTACTGGCTGGGTGCCTCATCTGAGGTCTCCAAGGGCAGCATGCCTGTCCAGGTGCCTTTCCACAGCTGTCGGCTGAAGACTACAGTTTCTCTTCCTGGGGCCTCTCAGAGGCAGCCAAGGGGGAGCAAGTGACAGAGCCAGACAGTGACAGGGAGGAAGTTAGATTTTACAACCTAACCTAGGAGTGGGCCCCATCACTTTGCTAAATTCTCTTTATTAGAAGTAGGACCTGAGGCTCCTGTGAAGAGAAGTGGGGACTCTATGAGGTGAGCACACTGGAAGGTGGGTGGGGCTTACAGTAGTATTGTAAGCCTGGCTTTTATCAGGTTGGAGTTTCTACATGGCCTGCACCCATGTTGTGAGCAAATCAAGAGTGCATATAGAGCAGTGTGTTCTAGTGGTCCTACTAGTTGAAGTGTGCAGGTTCCTGAGATTGCTGTCGTGGCAGAGATCATTTTCATGCATGGACCCTGCAAATGAGGAAAGATAAGTTACAAATAAAAAGGGTGCCTAGGAATTAACTGACCACCTAAGAGTACCATGATAAGCCACAAGACCTCTCCAGATTGAAAGAGTGGTATGTGGTGCTGAGTCCTCTGACCCTGAGCCAGGGTCTCTTTTTTTTTTTTTTTTTTTTTTTTTTTTTTTTTTTTTTTTTTTTTTTTTTTTTTTTTTTTTTTTTTTTGTCTTTTTGAGACAGGGTCTCGCTATGCAGTTTGGGCCAGCCTTGAGCTCACTTTGTAGCTCAGACTGATCTCGAATTTACAGCCATCCTCCTGCCTCAGCCTCCCGAGTGCTGGGATTACAGGCATGAGCCACCATGCCTGGCAGGGTCTCTTAACATTACTCCTGCCACCTATGTGGTCCCGAAAACTGAGCTTTGTAAGAACCTTTTTCTTAACCATTTTTAATATGTGAAGAAAGTGTACTAGGACTTTTTATTTTGTGCAGTTGGTTGTGTATGTCCTCTTTGAAATAGTGTACGAGACAGTATCTTGCTAAGTCGGGGTTATTTTTGCCCCTCAGAGCGTGATGCTCCAGAAACCCTCTGTGGCAAGAATCCATTTGCCTGGCGGGCTTCTCCAAGAGCACTTCCCTCCTCCCAGCTGTTGGCAAGGGGTGAAGCCGAAAGCACCCATCCTCCTCCCTGCTTTCTCTAGACCTTGGGAGAGTCCACTTAAGATCACAGGACTCCTGGGATGAGAAAGGGATCCTTTGCCTTTGACTGGAATTCTTTATTTAAGATTGTTTGATTTTGATTATAAAGCAAGCTTCATTTGGGTCTATTCTGTTGCTCTTTATTCAGTGGCAGAATTTGTTTCTTTTACGGCCTTATGATGTTCAGAGTTAGACATAAAGTTGAAGGTGTGATTTTTCTTTTCTTTTGGAATATGTTGAGGCTTAGGGACAGTTCCTTGTTGTCTTACTGACAGCCTTTTAATACCTGTGGTTAATGTGAAAATGCTGTGCAGTTCATTGTGCTTCAGAAACTGGAGCTATTCTTCAGTTCCACATTTGATGGTTTGTCTTTAAATTTTAAAAATATAGGATCCTTAAAAACAGTAACAGAATATCTTTCTGATCTACCAGAACCAAATCATGAGAGCTAGAGGCCCAGGAGCAGCTGTGAGTGCTGTCCCAGCACTGCTACGGAGCCACCCAGTGCACCAGGAAACTCCTAGCTGCCAGAGTGTGTCCTTATTGGCCCATGGTGAAGCCGATTTGCTTTTTTGAAGAGAAACTGTAGTGTTTAGGTAATTGTAGAATGTGGAAGTTAATTGGTTTTTTTGGAAATGCATTGATATTTGCTTGACTTTGCTATCTTAATAGCAAATCCCAGATGTTTACTAAGCACACAAAGAATAGAAAGATGTCTCTACAGATGCCTCAAAGCCCATTATCGTAAAAGTCTTCTGTGGGTCCTGGGGACCCAGGGGTGCTGTGTAGGTCTCATAGGGTGTTAGGTGTCCTGTGTGTCCCGCTCTGTTTTTTGGTTCCCGAGCAGATGTATCCTGCTCCATCTTCTGGTTCCTGAGCAGGGCCTGGCCAAATTAGGTACTTTGTGTCACACCGTAACTAACAGCTGATTATGACTGATGCCCACTGTGGCTCTACCCTGAAGACCATGTGTGTATTACCTGGTTTGATTGCTAAATACATCAAAATGCTCTCTGATCACCACCTTAGCCATGGAATGGGGACAGGCTCTGGCATGCCAAGAGGCTGGGCCAAAGAAGGTTAGCCTTTCTTTATTTCAAAGGACTTTATTTTACTTCTTGACTCAAATGTTTGTAAGAAATAAAACAAGAGAAACACTGAAAGAATTACACGGTGAGCATCTGGTGTGTTCCGAACGTATGCCCCCACCCAAGCTCACAGATTGGAACCCTAACCCTAACATAGTGACGTTATGAGTGGACCTTTGGGAGCTCTGCCTTCTTGAACAGGATGAGTGCCTTACAAAAGTCACCCAGCCCCCCTTCCCTTGTGGAAGCACCCGAAGCAACCTCCAGCACTGAGAAATTCATTTCTGTGTTTGTGCACTACCATGTTGAGGGTATTTTGTACTAACAACCCTGACAGATAAGAAAGATCCCTAACACTTGCTCCCAGAAACACAGTTTTCCACTTGTACGTTTGCTTAATCTTTGCACATCTTTTCACTATTGTGAGGTCTTAGAGCAGCTGTGTACAGTGTGGTGACACCTGAGGTAACTTAGGGTTTGAGACAGTAACAGGAAGAAGGTGGGCCGACATGTCATTACCTTAGCTAGCTTCCAGCCAGATCTTCTAAGCAGATATGCCTCAGCATTTTACCTGAGTCAGACACATCATGTGGACCCTGCTCAGTGAGTCCTGAGTCCTGGTGTGGGGTGGTGTCCTCTCCTGTCACCTCCATGCTCAGGGAGTGCTGGTATGAAGACTACATCTGTCCATTCTGACTGTGCTCAGGGAGTCCTCATGGGGGATGTGTCTTGTCTTTCCTGACCATACGAAGTCAGATGGCATTTGGAGGAGCCATTGCAGGTGGCGTGTTTCTATTCTGTGATGTGTTGGGCCCAAGGCAACCCTGGATGGTTGATTTCCAAAAGGACTGATTTCCTTCCAGGACAGTTTGCCACCAGGAAAGGACTTGGCACCCTGAGTAGGGAAGAGATACAAGGGTGAGTCCAAGGCCCCGACAGGCCTCCTTCCTGTGGTGGCCAAGGCAGCATGTGGAGTGCCATTTGCCCATGAAACCCAGAGAGTCCCTGGGGGCTGGCCTTGCAGGCACCTCTACACCCATATTCCAGACCTGGAAGGACCAGTCTCAGCACAGACCTGTGATTTGTCATGGGCACAGCACAGACAGGGCTTGTTGCTGCTTTTTCAAGGAAGGTTTTAATCAGCATAAGCAAGTTTGCCATCAGAGACTGACTGCAGGCCTCCCAGAGAACAGCCATCTTGGGACATCTGCCATCATTATCCATGGGGGGAGCTTGCAAGGCTCCTGGGGACTTGGGTGAGAGAGAGAGGTGTTAAGTCAGGTCCTCAGCCAGCGTGTGCCAGTGGCTCCCTCGTGTTGGCCACAAAAGGGGAAGATACTATTGTCTTAACAGTATGGTGCTGGATGGTCCTGATGCGGAAGGGTCACTGGGGCCCGAAAGTACAGCTCCTGCCTCTGGAACCAGCAGGACAGCAATGGCCAGTACAGGTAGAGGTCTATGACTGGCTGTTTAATTTGTAAAAAGACTCATTCGTGTGTGTGTGTGTGTGTGTGTGTGTGTGTTTGGTACTAGAGATTGAACCCAGGGCGTGTGTGTGTGTGTTTGGTACTAGAGATTGAACCCAGGGCGTGTGTGTGTGTGTGTGTGTGTGTGTGTGTGTGTGTTTGGTACCAGGGCCTTCACATTGACTTACAACCCCAGCCCTTTTTGTTCAGTGTTTATTTTGGATGGGGTCTTGCTAAGTTGCCCAGACTGGCCTTGAACTTGGCAGTGCTCCTGCTTCAGCTCCCCTGTGTTTGAGGATAACAGGTGTGCATCACCATGCCCAGCTCTGCTTATATATTTTTCTTAGAAACTCTAGTGCTGTGATAGTGCTGGCCTAGGCTCCAGGGACCAGCATGGAATGTGATAGGTGGTACTCCAGGTGCTCACTCTGATGGGTGTCACTTGCTCAGGCCTCAGCCTGACCTCAGGCTTGTCACCCACTTTAATGACAGCATCTTGTCATATTGAGTTTCTGTGACTGTTCCTGTCTCCCAAGGCTTTGTAAGGTACAGCTGGGAAGCACGGCTTATGGTTTCCAGTACTGAGTAGGACCAGAATGGTTAGGCAAGCTTAATTTTTAGTTTTTAATTTTCGCATATCTTTCTGTGGTAAATTAGGACCGGCTGCTGACCAGACTTGAGGCCTGTAGACCCCACCCAGTGCAGGTTCCTGGGAGCACGTCTGCACATCAGGGGAGCAGGAGGGAACTCTGGGGCCCAGTGCCACAGTAGAATTCTGCTTATTTGCCTACAAGAATCATGAAGTGAGCCCGACAGGGCGGCACACACCTTTAAATCCCAGCACTCTAGGAGACTGAGGCAGGAAGATTGCAAGTGAGAGCCCAGCCTGGGCAACTCTG
Organism: Dasyprocta punctata; assembly: GCA_004363535.1. Classification (NCBI taxonomy): domain Eukaryota; kingdom Metazoa; phylum Chordata; class Mammalia; order Rodentia; family Dasyproctidae; genus Dasyprocta; species Dasyprocta punctata. Next base: position 36,345 of record RJWM01001149.1, read on the forward strand.
TGACTTAGTGTAACTGTCTCAAAATAAATCCCCAGTGCTGCCATCAAAACAAGATATGAGGCCCCCCTCATTCCTGTGCCTCCTGTCAAAAAGCAGATGTTCAGACAGTGTGTACATCCTGGGGGCACACCATGTAGCACCCTCCCACAGTAGGTGAGGACAGTGGGGACCACTGGGGACCATCTGTGTTTTCTTCCAGCCTGGGTGGCTTTTTTTCAGTTTCTGGTGTTTTTGAGTAATCCTGTGAACTTGTTTTTGATGAAACTGATTGCTCTTTATTTTGTGTTTCACGAATCTCCTTGCCTGAAGTCAGAAGGTCATTTTCCTTAGTGTCTTCCCTGTCTTCATCTACATGGGGACAGCAGGTGCTGGCTACCAAGCAAGGACTCAGTGGTCTTTCCAGTTCGGCCGCTAAGGATGCTTTCTGCTGTCCTGTTTCAGTTGTTGGGTGTTCTTTTCTGGGAGCACATGTATACATGCTACAGTCCACCAGCCTAGTGCTGACTCGAGGATCCTCCAGACCCAGCCAACTTGGCCTGGCTAGGCTTGGGGAAGCCCTGTGTCCTTGTGACATCCCATTGTGGTCTTCTGTGAGCACTCTCACTTGTGAATGTCCTTCCCCGCCACTCTACCTGCCCAGATGTGGCAGGGGCATCCTCTTCACCTGCTCTCTGCTGCTGGGCCCTGTGCCTATTCCTGCCAGTGACTCGTATGCTAAAGCTGCTTGGATGTCCTGTATGAGTCTACCAGCAGTTGTATGTAGTGCTGAGGGCCTCCTCACAGAACTTTTGTTTGGTTAAAGATAATTAAGAATTTTTAAGCCAGGCGTGGTGGCACATGCCTGTAATCCCAGCACTTGAGAGGCTGAGGCAGGAGGAATACTGCGAGTTTGAGGCCAACCTAAACTACACAACAAGATGCTGTCTCAAAAAACCAAAAAGAAGAAATATAAAAAATCATGAATGGCAATGGATTTTATCAAATGATTTTTATGTGCCAGTTGGGAAGAATGTGTTTTCCCCCTTTAATCTTAAGTTGTAAGTGACTTTTTTTTGCCTGTATTGTAGGGATAAAGCTCACCTGGCAAGATAGCCTTGCCTGTTGTGTGTTGCCAGATGAGGGTGGCTGAGGTTCTGCTCAGGCTTGGGCTGGTCTGTGATCTTCCTCTCAGCTTCGACCTCTCAGGGTTTGGTGTACATGGAGTTAGTCTTGTGAAGTAAGTTGGAAATCCTGTCTTTGATTTTGAGTTTATTTTTTTTTTTAATCCCAGTGCTGTATAGTGAACCTAGGACCTTGAACATGCTAGGTAAGCACTGCACTGCCCAAACTGAGCTACATCCCAGCCCCAAAGTACTTCTGTTGTTGTTGTTGTTGTCGTCGTCGTCGTCATCGTCCTCATGTCCTCATCATTGTCATCATTGTGTCATCATTGTCATCATCATTGTTGTTGTTGTTGACAGAGTGGTTTGTTCTCAGGTTGGGAGGAGCCACTTTGGAGACAGGAGTATTCTTTGAGGAGCATTTTATAAGTACCTCCTCAACCTCAATAGTAGGTACAGAATGGGTTTTCTCTACTTGTCCCAATTCATATGGATTATTTTTCAGCAGTTTATCAATTTCATATGTTTCCATTTTTATTGGCATAGGGTTGTTCTCAATGCTGTTTATGCTTGTGTCCCACCTGTGTGTCAGCACTGCAGCCCAGCGGCACTCTTCTTGCCTGCTTGATTAGCTGTTGTCACCTCTGACGTGCTAGATGATTTACCTATGTGGGGTGCTATCTCCATGGGGTCTGTGGCCCATGGAGACAGGTCAGGAGCCCATAGCTGGACTGCTTCACATGGAACCACAAGCCACAACTTAATGAAAATTAAATACAGTTAAAACTTCCAGTTCCGCAATCTAGTAACCACCTTTCAAGTACTAACTTTCTCCTATGCGTAGAGGCTGCCATCCTGGGTAGGGGACAGCAAGCAGCTCAGCTGCTCATCTCCTGAGCTCATCGGTATGCCTGTTAGTCCTGGGAAGATTGGCGCTTTCTTACTGTCTTTTTTTGATGAAAGTTAACTGAGCTTCAAGATTGCTTGCTAAAAAATGCAGCTGTGGAAGAACTTGAAGCAGGGAGGGTCCTGGATATGCGTGTAAGGGCTGCTTGTTTCTGAACTGCCTGCATCCCTGTGTCATCCTGGAATCCTGGGCCTCTCCTGGGTAAAGCCCTGGAGAGTGGCTTGGGGAGTGACACCTGGGGAACCCAGTGAGGCTCCAGGGCTCCCTCACAGTAGAGCAACCCCCACAGGCCTGGTCCAGGAGGCAGAGTCCCTGGGTGGTCATTCAGGTCCAGACTCCATGTTACACTGCCAGGGGTGCATCAACCATACCTCCTGCCCTGTTGCCTTCGGCCATTGGTACTGTGAACACCATACTCACTGTCCTCTCACTTGTCCTCTGAGCCCCGCGCTGGACCAGTGTCCACAGTCTTTAGCATATATTCGCTGAGTAGATGGGAATATCTGTGACCCAGAAAGAAGATAGCTCCGTCTGATGTGAGGATGCAGAAATCATGGGCTTCACGTGAATCCAGTAATAAAGTTTGCCACTTGCTGCCCCTCCCCAGGCTCTGCACTCTGATCTTCCCTGGGGGCCCCATCCTACCTCCAAAGGCCCCAAAGCAGTATATGTGTTGGAGCCCCTCCTTCCCCTCAGGCCTGCATCTCTGCTTGTCATTTCTGATAGCTTCTGGGCTGGCCAAGGTTTGGAGACACCAGGCTGTGTCTCTGTGATAGAGCCTCCTCCTTGACTGGCTAATTCTCATTTCCCTTTGCCTGTTTTGCACAAGGAAACAAACAGGCATGCTTCACCAAGCAAGGTGCAGAACTGCGGGTGGGTAGCCTGTGTCCTCCCACAGTGACACCTGCTCTGTTTCCCCACAGGCTTCACCATGTAGCAGGGACTCCAGCTCTCCCTTGAAGGTGAGTACAGGTCAGTGCTTTCCTTTTCTCAGTGGCCAGGCATTGATGTGCTGTGCCAAGTGTGGTGCTTGGTGTAAATATCACAGCCATGAAGAAGGTCCTGGAAGCATCATCTCCAAGCACTGGCTGGAGATCTTTGTACCTGGTTTTCCTCTCCGTGTTTTGGATAGGGCTATGGAATCATCTTAGCCCTCCAGAGAGAGGAGCCAGGGGCCACATCAGTGTTGTGACCAGAGGTGACAGTGTTGTTTTTCTGCTAGAAAATGGAAAGAGAGCAAGGGCCAGAAGGAAGGTGCAGAAGTGAACCAGAGAACAGCGTGAGGAGGAATCATCATATCCGCATGGTGGCCTGAAGCCTCCATGCCACGGCAGGAGGAGGAACACGCAGACATCCAGAGGAGGTGAGGCCCAAGTTGGGTCTCCATGCACAGGGCCTGCCATCCAGGGAAGGCAAGGGGACTCTGTCCACCCAGCCTACAACCCAGGGAGGCAAAGTGGCTCCATCTGCAGGGTCTCTTCTGTGTGTGGGTGTTGTATCACTGCTGAGTGCTCACTGTGTCCCAGAGATACCTTTTTGTTCCCTTGATCAGGCAGCCCTTCCCCAGCTCCTTCCACCCTAGCTGCTTGAATGAGCTCTGCCCTCTCCTGGGTGTCCCAGCAGTGCAACCTTGTATCTCCAGCTCCAGGCCCTTCTCTGCCTACCTTTCTCTGCTCCATAATCCCCTGCCACTTAGCCTGCCTAACCTGCCCTCAGTGGGTTGGGTGTGGGAACAGAGAGGCCAGGGCAGGGTGCATCCCGCATGGCTGTAGTGTGCCAAGGGGACTGTTATGCCACTCCAGTATGATTGTTGCCATGCACTGTGTCTTCCAGCTGCAGAAGTGGGTTCAGTGCAAGTGGCTCACACATGTTGTGCTGGGGCCATTGCCACACCTGAGCCCTGGATAGCACACTTAGCAGCAGTTGCATGTTGCTAGTTATGTATGCATTTCTCCTACAGAAGCCAAAGATGTTGACTAGAAAGATCAAGCTCTGGGACATAAATGCCCACATCACCTGCCGCTTGTGCAGTGGGTACCTCATTGACGCCACAACGGTGACCGAGTGCCTGCATACATGTAAGTGTGGTTGGTACTCCAGCCAGCCCCATGGTCCTGAGGGCAGTGGGGCTGGGAACATTACTTCAAACTAAAAATGCCAAGACAGTTCCCTGGAGTGAGGCTTTACGAGAGCTGAATGCAGGAAACCAGCTTTTTGTGGTCAGCACCTCAGTCCCTGAGAGAAACAGTGTTCATGCCTGGCAGGAGAGATAACTGTGTCTTAAGTTGGAGTAAAGTCCTCACATCTGTCAGACAGAGGCATCTGCTGACTCTTCTCGCACCTGATCAGCTGTCCTGATCATCTGGGCTCTCAGCTTGTGTGGGAACAGCAGGTGGATGCTGTGGTCACCTGGAGGCATGGCTGCTGGTAACAGAGGTGCTCCTGGAGCACCTTGTCAAAGTGAACTCAAAGTGCAGATGATTTCTAATTTTGTACTTTCCCCTTAGGAAATACTTGCCAGTTTTGACTTTAAAGTTGTATTGGTAGAAACTGGCAGGAACACTTTTTTAAGGTGATTTTCATTGATACTTACCTCGTTTTGCTACAAAAGAAAATGCAATCTTTTAGATCAACTTAATGGAAAATTTAAATGTAGCTGTATTCTGATGGCCTCACGACCCTTTTCCCACTGTCTGTTGGCTCCTCACTGTCCCCTTCCCATGTAGTCCCCAACCCTGGCCCAGGTAGGGATGGGGCGCTGGCACCTAGGCACATTCAGAGCCTGCATGTGGGAGCTGGGACTTTGGGCAGGGGCAACTGGGTGTGCTCTGGGTGAGGCAGAATGTGCTCCCAGCTCCTGTGAGGTTCAGTGGGTGCAGGGTGTCTCCATGTGACCCCTCACCTGAGTGCACTGACAGTCTGCAGGAGCTGCCTGGTGAAGTACCTGGAGGAGAACAACACCTGCCCCACCTGCAGAATTGTGATCCACCAGAGCCATCCGCTGCAGTACATTGGGTGAGTGCCCCAGCCGGGAGGATGCTCAGGGCAACTGCACACTGCACCAGATGACAGTGGGTGAGCACTGGGCCCCAGGGGAGTTTTAGGGCTGCGCTGAACCAGCTGCATTAGGTTGGAAGCAAAAGGTGACCCTGGACCCACCTTTGTGCAGATCAGCATGACCTTGGGTGGGGGGCAGGACACAGAGCTGAAGGGCTGCCCAGCAGAGTTTCAGGGCGGGGACCGCTCTGAGGAAATGAAATGCCTCCATGCTACTCAAGGGAGAAGTCTGGAGACAGGCTCTGGAGGTAAGCTTCTTACTCTGGAGTTGTACAAGTCATCACACGTGGCCTAGGGGCACGTGGACAGTGTAGGACCCCCAGGGAGCAGGGGCCCAGGTTACAAGTGAGAATGACCAGCTCTCAGCGGCCCTCCTGCTTCCAGACAGCACTGCCGGGTCCTGCTCCTTACATGGGCATCTCTGGGAGAAGCCCCAGGGCCAGTGTACCCTGTGAGGTGCACATCGAGAGGTGCCCAGCAGCTGCTAATTGGTGCCACCCACACCCAGGTTGGGGCACCTTTAATCCCAGCATCACAGCCTTAACCCCAGCAGTACACACCCTAGATTCAGCCCCCCTTGAAATTCTCAACCTGTGACCACATGAGGCTTTGGGGGGACATCTAGTTATGAGTCCTGCCAGGTGTGGTGGCGCACAGCTTTAATCTCAGCACTTGGGAGGCTGAGGCAGGAAGATGGTTGTGAGTACCCTGGGGTACTAAGTGAGTTCAAGGCAGGCCCAAACTGCATAGTGAGACCCTGTCTAAAAAAGTAGGGCTGGGGATTTAGCTCAATGGCCTAAGCACCTGCCTGCCAGGCGTGAGGTTGTGAGTTTGATCCCCAGTACAAAAAAAGTCATAACCTGAGGCATTATTTGAAATGGTTGTAAGCAGCTGGCACCTAAGTTAAATGATGCATTAGCTTAGGTTATAGATAACTTTTGGCATCAGATGTTTTTATTTCCAAACTGGAGGGAAAATTCCACCAAAACTAAGTTTGTGATTCAGAAATTTGGGTTAAGTGAGAGATGGGTGAGAGTTACAGAATAAACATTCCTGACTGACTCCACTTGTTCCATTTCCTTGCAGTCATGACAGAACCATGCAGGACATTGTTTACAAGTTGGTGCCAGGCCTCCAGGAAGGTAAGTGTCAGTACCTCCTCAGCCCAGGGTCACACTTGGGGACGTGGTCTCAGCACTGTCCTTGTCGTGTGTGTCCATGTACTGCGGACAGAGTAACTTGGGCGCCTTGTCGCTCCTGGATTCCTTGGCTAGAATTACAGGCATGTGCCACCATGCCCACCATCTTCTGCTTTTAAAGACAAGGCATTCTCTTGCAGACACTGGTGAAAGTACCTGTTGCTTTTATTGTGAAGAAGGTTTGCTAGGACAGAAATTATCTACATTTTTCTTTCTGTCTGGGCCCTCCTTGTGCTGGCAGGTGCCCAAGGAGGTGTCTGACCTGCCGCCTGCCATTACACGGCACATGAGCGCAAAGTGTTTTCTACATGGTTGGAAAAAAACCAAAGAATATTATGTGATATGTGAATACTTTATAAAATAAAATTTCACAGTACATGAATCTAATAATACCTTGGTTCATGAATGCTTCTGTTTGCAAACAATTCAGTTCATGAACAGAAGCATTTAGCAAAATTTCGCTTCTGTTAGTGAACTTTGCATCGGATGATGAACACAACCTTGGCCATCTTCCTCAAATGAACATAAACACAGCCATCTTCCCCAGAATTGTGGAATGAATTAAGTTCATGAACCAAGGCACCACTGTAGTTTCCTTGGAACAGAGCCATGCTCTTTTGCCGATTTTCTGTCCATCCTCTCTTCTGTGGTAACAGGTCTTGTCACAGACCACAGATTACCCACTCAGCACACCACGAACCTCAGCCTGTCTGTCAAGCACCTTGGGTCAACACTGTGCCAAAACTTAGTGTTACCAGTCTACACCTATCGTGTCTAAACGAGGAAAGAGGAGAAAGTAGGCCACAGGTGTCAGGCCTTCTTGCTACTGGGGTTGCTGCCCAGAAACAGATATCACAGCATTCTCTGCCCACAAGGAAACAGTGTCTAAAAAAATTTTTTAAAAACGGAAAAAAAAGAAGGAAAGAAAGAAAAAAGGAAAACGAGAAAGAGAAGAGAAGAGAAAAGAAAACTGTCTGGAAAACAGTGAAAGTTTAAATAATAGTTCATCCCTGCAGAATTCATTACAAAATAAATGAAAATGAAACTGCAAAGTAAGCTTCTGATTGGCTCAGCTGTTAACCACATACAGAAAGGGTTTATTTCCTAATAACCAGTCTATTATTCACTTATTTATTTTAGGTTTTTTGAGACAGGTTCTCACTGTGTAGTGCAGGGTGGCCTCAAACTCATGGTGATTTTACTGCTTCAGCCTCCCGAGTGCTGGGATTACAGGCATGCACCACCATGCTCAGCATAGCCAGTCTATTAAAGCTTGCTGGACTGCAGCTGTGGGAGAGACATGTCTAGAGAAAGAGATGCATTTAAGACTATTAGTCTCACGAAAGAATGGCATGGGATGGAGGAGGTTAAAAAAGCAACACTGGCATGAGTACAAAGCAAGGCTGTGATTTCTCAGTGCCTGTGTCCCCCAAGGCTTTGCACTGGGCTTATGTAGAGTCAGCACTGGGTGGGATGCTGAGGAATAACCTCTGAAGGTCTTCCTGGATGCCTTAGGTGAGTGTGCCAAGACCTGCCCAAAGGCATGTGGATAGAAAGAAGGCTAGACAAGTTAGTGAAGCTTGTACAGATGTCAGGCTTTGGAGGCTTGCAGTCCATTTATTAACAGGTATCTTGTGGAGAACACCTTAATCTTGTGTGCTGGCCATGGTGGATTTCATTGTTAGACTGCTGCTGGGGCCATTTATGTTGCCATGGCTATCTTCAGAGCTCTGAATTTCTGTCAGAGTTAGAAACTAAAAGTCCTAACTTCTCTATCACATGAATTTCAGTGACTTAGCAGTAAGCAAGTGTGTATGTATTTCTAGTTTTTTCTGTTCATTTTGAGCTAAAGGTAGAGACTGTCATTCCTCTAAATGAGAAGCAGCACTCTAACCACTATTGTCAAACACTGGCTCTGGAAGTTGGCTTGATCATATTTCTGAGTTAAGTCAGTCTTATATCATAAAGTGAAACAACACTGCAGAGTATGGAAAGTCATTTCAACAACTAATGCTGTGTGGCTCACGTAATGTCCAGCAGTTTGTATTAGTCAGCTTTCTGACTATGGCAGGGTACCTGAATTAATCCACTTATAATGAGAAATGATTTATTTTGGGTCAGTTTTGGAGGTCTTAGTCCATGGTTGATTGGCCCCATGCCAAGGCAGCCACCATGGCAGGACCAGGTAGAGAGCAAAACGGCTTACCTCGTGGCCAGAAAGCAAGAGAGAAAAAGAGAAGGGTCTGGGATCCCACCATCCCCTTGAGGGCAGACTCCCAGTGATCTAAAACCTGCCACTGGGCGCCTGCTTAAAGGTTCCACCACTTTCTGACAGCACTGTCTTGGGCACCAAGTCTCTGACACGGGCCAGGGGACACAAATCAGAACCACAGCTTCCACAGAGCCATCCCAAGTTGTTGGAAGTTAGAGAGAGGTGAGATCTGCATCCTTGCCCAGATCTGTGGCCAATCTATTCCAGGTGTAGTTACTGACCCAAAAGTATTCTGGACATTGGTACAAGTGCAAAGAAGCTTTCGTATTTCAGAATCCATTTAATTTTCCAGTGGAGGGGTTTCCACCTGACCTTCAAGGAGAAGTGATTTATCTGCAATTCAATGATTTGATGGAGAACAAATGCCAAGAGAAGAATTTCATAGCATCCCAAAGTATGTGCAGTGTGACACCTCAACATTATATCCCTCAGATAGATGTCAGCGCTTCTGTGTGGAAGGAAATTTTCAAAGATGATACATGTAAAAAATCTCAGGATAGATGAACATTCACATATCTAATCAGTTTCAATAGGAAGATTAACTTCTAACTCCAACTGGACAAGTGTTGTCCCCCCAAATGGATTCCATTCTTCTTATTCCAAAAAACTATTGTCATTGCTGTATTTTAAACTTCATCAATAGAAAATTGTGGGTATCTGTTTTTGCCCTGTCACCAAACTTCTGTGAAAACCTTCAGTTTTGCCTGCGGGCTACAAGGCCAGCTGCTCAGGTCTTTCCCTTTGCAGGGAATGCCTGTGGCTCAGGCTGGAATCCCATCATGTGCTGGATGGTTCACTAACCCTGGGCTTGTTCCTGGTCCCTGGAGCCCAGCCTTTCACCACCACATGGGTGTTAGTCATAACCTGTGGATACCTCTGTCACGTTGGCCCAGTGGGCTGAACAATTTACTAGGAGTGGTGTGTGGTCTCAGATGCCTTTTCTGCATCTGTCTAGATGGTTGTATGGATCTCATGAATGATAGGTAAGTATTCCACCACTGAGCTATAGCCCCAGCCCTATTTCTTAAAAATTCATTTTGAGACATCTCAATAAGTTGCCCACCCTACCCTCAAACTTGTCTCCAGCGACCTCATGCTCCTATGTAGCTGGGCCTGCACCACTGTCCCCAGCTTTCAGTTTCTTAGTGTAGGCAGTGGTGGCAAACCTATGGGATGTGTGCCACAGCCGACTGTTTGTTATCATTGAACACCCTAAAAGGTTTGCCATCACTGGTGTAGGGTGTCACTGGTGGAGCCCCAGCTGGTTCTGTGTTGCAGTCTCTTTACCATAGCAACACATCAAAGAATGTGCCCCCAAGAAGCAAGTACACCTCACACTGTCAGTAGCTGCTGGGTTTTGTTGCTGAATGACCCCCACACAGGTGACACCTGTACTGCTTTTACTTCACCAGTCCCCTCTGGTGGCAGCAAGTACAGCGTGACTGGGAAGGCTGAGTGAGGAGTCACTTCTGCAGCAGCTGTGCCTGGCCAGGCGCCTGCTCACCAACACACATTTCAGTTGTTTCTATTTTTTAGTGTATCTTAATTATATTTCTCTCATTGAGACAAAATACCTGACACCCAAAGTTAAAGTGGAAAAGATTTATGTAGCTAACAGTTTGTAGAGGTTTCAGTCCATAACTGACTGGCTTCCAGGCAGGATGAGATTGTAGAGGAGAAACAGTTCACGGGGGCCAGAAGGTAGCAGAGCAGGCAAGAGTCGACCACAGTTCTTTGTAGCCCTTATACTTCATCCAGGCAATTTAGGGCTGGTAGCCCTCACACCCTTAATGCTAGCACCCTTGAGCCTAGCATTGCACATGAGTCCGTTCGTGTCGCACACTCTAGATTCAGCCACCTCTGAAAAAGCTCCATCTGTGATTACATGAGGCGTTGGGGTACATCTGGACCCAAGCCATGACACAGTGTTACATGTAAGATTTTAGAAAATACATATTTACCTGGATATTTTTGGGATTACTAGCAGTAGAATTTTTGTGTCAAACCTAGAGTATTTTAGATGTAACATCAGAAATGGCCCCAATTTAATGTTTCTGCACCTTTATGCACCTGACATAAAGAGTGTTGTTATTTTTCTATCTTCGTCATTTTTCATTGATAGGTAAAAGGTAAAGAAATGAGCATTAAACAAAGCATCAGCACTGAGGTGTCTGCCTTCAGTGTTCCCTTCTGAGGTGCCACTGGCCAGCCTCCTGCTTCACTGCAGAGCTGCTTGCTGTGCCGTGCATACCAGAGCACTTTTCCAGATAACCCCTTTGCTATATTGCCAGAGTCTGTGGACAGCCCTTCTTCCAGAAGTGTCCCCCTTTCATATCGCTTGTGGCCTTATACCCTTGTTTCTACACTGTCACTGCATAGGTCTGGCTATGTCCAGGCTCTCTTGGGGATGTAGTCTATAGGAGAAAACAAATATGCAGATTAAAAGTTTAATGGAGGAGAAAGACAAGATGGTGGAACAGTAAGTAGCAAAGTAAACAGCCTTCCTGAGGTACCGTCCAGATGCTGGAATATAGCAACATGGGGAAGACAAGAAGGAAGGAAGTGGGACCGCTGGACTCAGGTAGAATCTAAAGCGAGAATTGAAGTCCACAGAAAGAGTTAAAAAAAAACAAAAAAACAAAAAAAAAAACGAAGAAGGTGGTAGCTGGTGGCGCCTCTGCGCCTCTGCCTGGAGCCAGACCCACTGTGTGAGAAGAGCTGCTGGAACCTGGGGACACATGATCAAGGTGCAGCGGCCATGGTGGCAACCTGGAAGTCTCTGCCGAGAGAGGTAGCATTTGAGGAAAGTGGCAGTGGACAGGGAGAGCAGACCTGGAGGACTGAACTGGCTGATGGTGAGTGCAGGGGACTTCATCCTCCCATGGGAGAAAGTGATTGTCTGGGAGCCATTTTGGAGTCAGGCTGGATGGGCCCGGGGCCTGAGCTGCTCCTGGCTTCCTCCAGCAGCTCCTAGCTGGGCACAGACCCATGGAAATTGCTCCGACTGAGCCCTGCCCTAGCGTGCATTCTGGGGACCACCTTGGAGGGTCCTTGTGTGTGACCAGCTTGGTCTGGAGGCGGCAGTTCCACATGTGCTCCAGGATCCCGCTGGTGACCAGCCCAGGTTTGCAGGCAGTGGCCCCACCCCTGCATGCACCCCGCCAACCATCTGGGAGCCAACACAGGCTGGGGAAAAGCAGCAGATAGCCCCACACCAGCGCACCCAGTGGCAACCATCAGATAGCCATAACCACCACTGGCTAGAAGAACCAAACAGTCTCACTTCAGAGAAACTGCAGCCAATACAAGGAGTGCCTGGGTGCCCAGTACCCATTTGTCCAGAAGAACCCAGGAATATGTCAAGACGAAGAAGCAAAAGGCAGTCTCTGACCTCCAATCCAAGCAGAGGAAGTCCAGGAGATGCAAACGCCAAAGAGATCGGGAGTCCCACAACTGAAGTTTCTGAGGTGATGACAACTGAAGTAAAGAAACAACTTCACGAGGCTATAAAAGAAATTAGAATAGAAATACTGTCATGAAAAACATAATAAAAGAATTGCTAGGCATCTCTAAAAGAGACATAGATGAAAATACAGAGCATAGGAAAATGAGAGAAACCTTGAATGAACAATACAAAAAAGATTTAGAATACACGAAACAGATTCAAAGAGATAACCAGGAAATCAAAAACTCCAATGAAAGTTGGCAAAACCACTTTAAAGAAACTGAAGATAGACCTTCAAACCTTGAAGACAGGTTTGCAGCTTGTGATCACAAAAGGAGAAAGATCTCTTAAAAATAACAAGAAACCTGGAAGTAACAATTCAACGGCTGCAAGACAACCCAAAGAAATATAACTTAAGAATAAAAAGTGTGAGTGAAAAAGCAGGAGTCAATACAAATGAAATTAAAACTCTATTTACAGAAATAATTTCAGAAAACTTCCCAAGTATGGAAAAAGGAAATGACTTTCAGATAAGTGAAGCATATAGAACTCCAGCTAACCATAACCAAAATAAATTACACCCAGGCATGTAACAATCAAGATACCAGAAATTTAACACAAGAACAAAATATTAAAAGCTGTTAGAGAAAAGAAACAGATCACTTACAAAGGAAAACCCATCAGAATCATGACAGACTTCTCAACACAAACCATCAAGTCAAGAAGAGCTTGGAGTGAAGTATTTCAAGTCCTGAAAGAAAACAATTTTCAACCCAGATTGATGTACCCTGCAAAACTATCTTTCAAAATTAACGGAGAAACAAGATACTTCCATGACAAAGCACAACTGAAGGAATTTATGACCACCAAGCCAACCCTACAAAGAATACTGAAAGGATATTTTAGAGAGAGATGAAAAAGACCACAGCTCCAGAAACAGTGGCAGAGGGATTTCACCGAGCAGGGCATACAATTGAATGGAGAGGAAAAATAGGCAGCCAACAGCAGGAAAATAGCATGGCAGAGACAAGGCAGTACATGTTGGCCTTAACCATTAACATAGATGGGCTCAATTCACCAATAAAAAGAAACACAGGCAAAGTGGATCAGGAGACAGGATCCATCAATATGCTTTATACAAGAAACACATTAAACTCAAAAGGGAGTTCATAAACTGAAAGTCAAAGGAGAGAGAACAATGCTGTATGTGACAGGGAACCAGAAAGAAGTGGGGGTAGCTTGCCCATTAGCTACATAGTGGACAAGAAAGATATGGCATTTTTATCTAATGGAAAACTACTCAGTTATAAAGAAAAATAACCTCAAGCCTCTTGTAGGTAAAAGGATACAACTTAAGATCATGTTCATGGATGAAATGACCCAGAACCACATGGGTGAACATCATGTTATCTCCCTAGTACAAAAAAACTAAAGGGGTTAGTAAGATTCAAAGTACACAATATATACTGTAAAAGTGAAAGGGGAGGAAGTGTCTAAAAAGGGCAGGCAGTGGCCATTGTTAGTCTATCATCAGGATTTCAGTCCTGTATTGTTTTCATCAAACTGTTTAGTTTGGTCTTATTCTATTTCGATTTGCCTAATTTTATTATATTTGATGACATAGACAGTTATTTCAAAGATAACAAAATACATTATGGTAGCCATTATTGATAGCTGATCACCTTGTTTTGAAACCCTGTATTGCTTTCATTGTTTTGTTTTGAGTAATTTTATCCTGTGTTGGTTTGTTTGATTGTATTATGACTGATGATATAGGCAACTGCTTAGAAGATAATATGAGGCATTATAGTAACCAATGTTGTTTAATATGTATTGCTTCCATTGTTTTGTTTTTTATTGGTTTTATTTTGTACTATTTTGTTTGATTATATTACGTCTGATGGTATGGGTAGTTATTTTGAAGATAACAAGAGGTATTGTAAGGGGAAAGGAGGAAAGAAGGAAGGGAAAAGGAAAAAGACATAAATTTGTATATAGGTATACACAAGATAGTTAAAATGGCTATACCACTAAATGCGTTAGTCATTGAAAAAGAACAGCTAGTACTCGTATGATTAGATCAATTTTACATGCCTATATGTGTTAATCTGAACAACCCCTTTGAAGGTAACAATACGCAATATTACAACCACTGTCAAATTCCAATCATCTCATTTTGTAAACCTATAATGTTTTTGTATTGGATTTATTGTTGTTTGTTTGTCTCTTTTGCTTTTTGTTTTTCTTTTCTGTGTCTTTTTTCTCTTAAATTAAAAAAAAAAAAGTTTAATGGAGCAGGGCTGGGGATGTAGCTCAGTGGCGTAGTGCCTGGCTGGCAAATGAGAGGTCGTAAGGTCCATCCTGGTACCAAAAAAAAAAAAAAAAAAATGTTTAATGAAGCAAATGGGGGAAGGGAGAAAAAAAGGGAATACACACACACACACACACACACACACACACACACACACAAGATAGATAACTATACTACTAATCGCTGTTTTAACTCATCAAAAAGAATAGTTTGTGCTTTCATTATTTGATTGATCATTTTTCTCATGTCTATATCTTGTAATCTGAATAACTATTTTGAAGATAACAATACACAATGTATTAACCATTATTAACCTCCTATTGTGTTTTGAAATTCTGTACCATCATTTTTATTCTTTTGTTTTAAAATTTAAAAAAAAAGTTTAATGAAACAGGATTATGTGTGTAGGTCTGTAACCCCAGCTACTCAGAAGGCTGAGGCAAGAGGGTCACAAATTTGAGGCCAGCCTAGACAACTCAGAGCTTGTCTCAAAATTTTAAAACATAAATTTTATAGCTCACTAGTAAGGTACCCCTCCTGGATTCAGTCCACCAGTACTACATACACACACACACAAAAAAAAGTTTAATGAAGCATTTCTTAGTCACCTATGCATAAATTACTTTTCACAGAGCAATTTATAGGTCAGTGGTTTGAGTAGTTATTTTAGTTTTGCCACCTGAGTGTCCTGAGTAGTAACCAGTGCCTTTTTGCTCCACCACTTGCATCTAAACATTAAAATTACATGGATAGAACACTTGCTAAAAACTTGAAGGTGGTGCTGAAATCCCCATTCGAGGAGGGCTAGACAAAACTGCAGGTTTGGGCATAGCCTGGGCAACTTAGTGACTTAGTGAGACCCTGTTTTAAAATAAAAAATGGGCTAAGGATGTAGCTCAGTGAGAAACCCCTTGGTTCATTCCCCAGGCTGCCAATAATAATGACTTTTTACACTGGGGATCAAATTCACAACCTCGCGCCTGCCAGACAGGTGCTTAAGCCACTGAGCCAACTTTTTTGAGGCAGGGTCGCACTGTGTAGCTCAGGCCAGCCTTGTGCTCGCGTTGTAGCCCAAGCTGGCCTTGAACTCACAATGCTCCGCCTACCTCAACTTCCGGAGTGCTGGGATTAAAGGCGTGCGCCACCACACCCAGCTTCAATAATGACTTTTTAAAAGTCAGTTAATAGCTGTTTTTGTCTCACAAAATCCATTCTTCCCTGGGGTATGCAGGATGCCAGCCTGGTCCTGCTGTCCTGCCCCAGAGGGCTCAGTTCATGCCTATACTTGGAAGCTCCTTTGGTCTAGCTAGCAGGGGCACATGCTGGCCATCTCAAGGCAGTATAAGCTACCCTAAAAGCTTGGTAACGGAAATGAAAGGGAGATGGACAGACTCTGCAGGAAATTCTGCCTGTCTGCTTCTTCCCTTGGACTGTTGTGGTGTGACTGCTGGCCATAGACACAAGAGGGCACTGTTAACCCACTGCTGGCAGACATGGACACTGTCTTGTCCACCCCGCAGGTAGGTTGTGAGCATCCACCAGCCTAGCTCACAGGTACAGGGTTCTGGGATGAGACAGCTGCCCTGGACATCTCCCTAGTAGACCAATGCCAGGCGGCTCAAAGCTGTTGCCTGTCATGGCTGTAGAGGTGATGGACTAGGCAGCTAGTCTGGATCGCTAGACTGCACTGTGGGTATACAAGGCACTTGAGTCCTCTGGCAGCCCCCTGTTGTCTAGTGATTTCTGAATGTCCATGACATAGGTGGGCAAGGAGGTAGCTGTCATAGGAGGGTCCCCAGTAGATCCAGAGCCTGTCTGTCCACTCTAGGTTCTCACATTGAATACCAGCGTCTCATCTCAGTGTTCCCGCAAGCCTGTGGTATGGGTGCTTATTCACCATATCTGACTCAAGTGTTTACGCTGCACTTCTTTCCATACTAGTAGCAGTCTTCGAACTCCATAATCCAAACCTACAGCCCGCTTTGATGTTTGTGAACAGAGCTTTACTACAATTCCTTGTCTGCTGAAAATTAAAGATTGAATTTTTTAAAGTATGTGTTTGCAGTACACAGTGACTACATTCATCACAGGGAGTTGAAATGTGTATAACACATTGTCTGTTAATTTTTAATAGCGGAAATGAGGAAACAGAGGGAGTTCTATCACAAGTTGGGCATGGAGGTGCCAGGCGACATCAAGGGGGAGGCGTGCTCTGCAAAACAGCACCTGGATCCCCGGAATGGTGAGTGGCCCACAGTGCTGCATGAGTTACAGCAACTGACTTATTGGGCCCCTCATAGGCTCGCACTGTCTCCTGCCTTAGGTGGTTTCACCAGAAAGGGACAGATCCATGGTTCAGGAGGATGGCCCACACCCAGGAGTGTGATGTGGAGAGCAAGAGGACCCAGGAAGGGCCTGGAGGTCAGGTGGAGGGCAGAGGGCAGGGAGCATAGCACCTATGGAGGAAGTAGTGGAAGGTGGGCTGATAAGGTTTTAACTCTGCTTACTTTATTATAACATGGCAAAATAATGATTTGGTTTTGACATAAAGTTAATGATACTTTAAGATCTCTATAAATTGTAAATTATTCAAATCTTTGAGGTCTGGTTTTTTTTCTAGTGGAACCACACAAGTGCCTAAGAAATTTAGACCATGTCAGATCTGGCGTATGCCTGTAATCTCATCACTCATAAAACTGAGGCAAGAGGATCACAAGTTTGAGCCCCACCTGGACAATTTAATAAGACTCTGTCACAAGATTCAAATTGAGAAATAAATTTAAATAAGGAAATAAATAGGGCTGGGATATAGTTTAGTGCAAAGGCTCTAGGATCTATCCCTAGAACCCCCCAAAAAACAAAAACAGAAACAAATCTTGTTTAGGAATGTAACTCAGTGGTAGATTGTTTTTGTTTCCCTTGCATACACAAGGCCCTGGGTTCAATCCCCCAATACAGAAAGAAAAAGAAAAGAAAAGAAAAAGAAAGAAAAAGAGAAAGGGAGGGAAGGGGAGAACTTTTAGACTTTCCTGATAGTCTGAGAAGATGAGAGAGGACCCTGGCCACTACCACTGGAAGAGTCAGCTGCCAGGTCTTGGGAAAAGGAGGCCAGACTACAGGGGCCATTGGGGAATGTCTGGGAATTGGAGTATCTGGTCTTGACTACTATTACTGTAGTAAGACTGCAGGAGTGAGATGTCCCAGGGAGGGGCTGCTGCAGTGAGCACTGCATGGCTCTGGGAGCCATCTGTTCCTCTCACCAGTGTCAGTACTGTAGAATCCCCCAGACATCCACGGACAAGCCCACCAAGCCCACCTAGCCTCAGGGAGCCTTGCTCTGTGGAGGAACATGGTATTTTAAGGATTTGTGGCGTGGCTCTGACACTTAGCAGACTTCTCATGTCCACTTTTGGGAGAGTGTGTATCAATGCATTTAGAGTATGTACTAGTTTTTAAAATAGTATAACATTTTAGGCTACATAATAAAGGCTGAGTATCCCTATCCAAAATGTCTGGGGATAGATCTAGACATGAATTCATTTGTGTTTCACGTACATGTTTTAAACTCCCTGAAGGTACATCTACACAATATTTTTAGTGTACCTGTGTAGACTACAGCCTGTCACATAGAGTCAGGTGTGGAAGTTTCTCTTTACAACTCAAAATGTTTTAGATTTTGGAGCACTTAGAATTTTGGATTAGGGGTGCTCAACCTATATCCTGTCTTCTGTTTATTATGCTAAAAGGTGAAACCAAAGCAGATGACAGTTCAAGCAAAGAGACAGCAGAAGAGAGACAGGAGGAAGACAACGACTACCACAGGAGTGACGAGCAGGTGGGTACTCTTCATGCGCTTCTCAGCACTGTTCTGCTGCATGCTTGCTGCAGTGTCTCAGGAAACCAAAGACAAAAGCCCCAGAGCTTTTTACCACAGGAGTGATGAGCAGGTCAGTCCTCTCATCCCAGTACTGTTCTCCATGCTTGCTGCAGTGTTTCAGGAAACCCAGAATGAAATGCCCCGGAGTTTTCTTCCTCTGAGCTCCTCACTTTATCTTTCTTTAAATTACCAAAGTGCTATTCATGGACTAAAACACTTCAGACAAAAAATTTCAGACCATTTTCTTCAGCCTAGCTGTAGGTTTTCACTGTTCAAAACGTTGCCCTTTGTCTGCTAGGAGCTTTCCTGTGCCTGTACAAAGTGCAGGAGAGCAGTGGACCCCAGCAGCACAGTGCAAGGAAGTGAGCACCTAACGCTGAGGGCTTTGTTCCTGCCCCATGCGTCACATCACCAGGCAAAAGAGGAAGCAAGACCGGCACAGAGGCACTGTGGAAGGATCTCTTGAAATTCCATACTCCTATCTATAGAACTCCCTAAAGCAGTTCATACTTCATGATGAAACAGAGTCAAAGGAATAAGCAGATGCCACAAGCAGCTATGAGTTTGGGGGGTTTAGCCCATGTCATGGAGAAACAAAAATGAGACATGCATGAGAGCAAAAGTTGCTTGTTATTCTCATGTAATACTGTCTTACATAGAGCCTGAGATAATGAGCTGAAAAATAGTTGAAGCTCATTTTGCTCTGTCGGTGATGAAATCAACACGTAAGGTTTGGTAGGTGTGAGGAGTGGGTGGCGAACTGTGTCGGGTTTGCTGAGTGTCCCTGGGAGAAACGCTGGTATGAGGTGCTGATTCCCTTGAGCTGGCCTCATGGCATGGTCTAGCAGATGGCTAGAAATAACCTCACAGGAAGGTGGATATGAGGAGCAGTTGTGAAATCTCTGCAGAAAACAGGGCTGGGCTTGGTCATATCAGAAGACGTAGTAACCACAGCATGGTGTGGGGTAAGGATAGTCAAATCTTTGTTTTTAGTTTATCTCCTTCTGCACTGCCAGTGCCACTCAGAACCGAAGAAATAAGGACAAGTCTGTACACATGTGGGGCCTGATGATGGGGCCTTGTTTGCTGGTGAAAGGGCAGCTCCGATGGACCTATAGGCAGCAAGAGCAGAGATCACCTAGAACTACTTGATTCTAGGTGACAGAAGCATTATCTGTGGGTGGCTTGGAGGACCCCTCAGATGGTACCTCTGAGTCAAGTGGATCCTGCCTTGCTGGCCTCTGGAGTGGTGGCATACCTCATCTGTGCTCCAACTCTGGGAGTAACCTGAGACCTTGCAGTCTTGCCACTGGCCCATCTTCATCTCTGGGTATGGTTTTCTGTGGATGGGTGTAGAACTGTACACAGTATTCTCCTCTACCTAATCTTTGTTTTTGCAGTTTAGAATTCTTCCATTGTTGACTGTTACTAATTTTTGTCTTTTTTTACCCCAACATTCCAAAAGTTTCTCTCTTTTGTTAGTTGTTTTCACTTCATCAAGTACTTGATTTCTTAAAGCACACGTGAGGTTTTTTTGGCTTTTCGAAGCTAACCACTTTCTTTGTGTGTTCACTGTCTCTTCACACATTCAAGGCTGTATGTTTTCCCCAGTGTCCCTAGTCGCATTCCTCCCGGCTTTGTCTCTCAGCACTGATGATTGGTGTGCTGGGCCCTTTGTTTCTGTGAGGCTCCAGTGGCATCACTTTGCCTTTTTGAACTAGAAGTCCAAGTGAGCACCCTGCATTGGCTGCCAGTTCACTGGTCCTTTCTTGCCCTCCACTGGCGGTAGTCATTATATGTTGACCTCTGCTTAGGGGCTGAGCTCTTTCTTGTGTCAACTGGTACAGGTGGGCGGGGGTCCAGGTGTTCTTACTGTTGCTGGTTTTAGTGTCCACGTGGTAGCTAAGCACATGGGCCCTGGAGGTCCATCTGCTCGCTTCCTGGCTCTACCAATAACCAGCATGTGGCCTTCACAAATTACAACTGCTCCTCAGTTTCCCCACCTGTGAAAGGAGGGCGATGGCAGTGATGTCTGTCCTAGTTTCTGTGAGCACTGTTCGGCTTCACAGTTGCAGCATGTGGAGCTATTGAGCTGCTGATGACAAAGCACAGAGCAGGCCAGGGAGGTGCTGCCAGGGTTCTGCCCCTGTCTGTGCGTTGAGTCCCTCTGTATTATCATTACTGTTTTGTCTGTTGCTCGTTGTCATTCTCAGTTACATTTTGCTTGCTCAGTTGTTGGGGTACACAGCCTCATGACTCACGTCCCTCCCCACCACTGCAAGGGTCTTCTCTTTCTCTGCAGTTGCTGAATTTTGAGTCCTGTGATATCTGATACAAACATTACAGCTGCTGTTCTGACCTTTTCTGTCTCGTGGTGTTCTACATATGGGGTGTAGGAGGTCTTCTTGTTGTTGCTTCTTTTAAACCCATCTCTTTTTTTAGTAGGGGAGTTCAGCACACTTGTGTCTGTCGTAACTGCTGTCTGACTCTTGGATGTGGGGCATCTTGTTTGTATTTTCTTTCCTTTCCTATTGACTCCTAGATTGGGTTTTTGGGTTCTTCTTTTCTCTTTTTCTCCTCCAGTAGTTTGGGAATGTTGCATCTTTTTTTCTTCTTGTGACTACTCTTCAGTTTTTAGGCATGCTTCAACTTACATTTTAAGTCATTTAAAGTTTTATTCCAGATCATTTTTGGTAATTTGAAGTTTTATTTCCCACTAATTTTACTCAAGGAATCACTTAATTTTACTCAAGATTTGACACAATACTAGCAATTATTTAGAGTTAACAAGAAGTTTTTAATTTTTGTATATTTTGGTTTTTTGAGACGGGGTCTTGCTGTGTAGCCCAGGCTGGCCTTGAACTCACAGCCCTTCTGCCTCAGCCTCTTGAGTGCTGGGATTATAGACATGTACCACCAACCCCGGCTAAAAGAAGTTTTATAGTTTTGGGGGCTTTTGTTTTATTTTTTTCTTTTGTACTCTGGTTACACTGTTGGACCCTCTTCAGTGGGTCTGTTCGCACCCTCACCTCACTGAAGAGCAGTGCATGGGTGGTAAACATTCTTAGTACTTGCATGGCAGTGTGATCTTTACTATTCCCCTCAGGTTTGAGTAATTTGGACAGATACAGAATTCTAAATTTGAAATAATTTTTCCTCGTAAACTTTCTAAATCATTCAGATGAACTGACTAGATTATGCACTTTTAGCACTAAACATGAGAAGGAGAAAATGGAAAGCCGGACACAGAAGTGCAAGCCACCCCACCTGCATCTGCTGCTAACCTGGCCCCCTGGTCTGGGTTCTCTGCTCTGTGGGTGGGCATCCACTGGCACCATACAGAGGTCCTGCCCACTCTGCTGAGCGGGATGAGTGTCCAGGGCCACCACGTGGTGAGTCCTGACCGCATTGGACTGTAGCTGGGCTCCCACTCTGCAGTAGGGTCATTAGGAAATGAGGAGGCTCTCACTCCCTGTGCCTCTGCATACACAGGCTGTGCTTTCTCCTCGTTCCTCTTCCCGTCTGTCTGAAGAGGTAGGACCACTCCTGACTCCACAGTTTAACCACTGACCCACACAGTTGCTTGTGACCTGAGGAACCAGCTGCGGGTCAATCTCATTCCATCTTGAGGGAAACCAGTTTTGTGAATTGCTGAGCAGGACAAAAATAAATCAGGCTTACTGACTCAGAATAATGTCTTCCAAACCAGATATATATGACAAAGCCTCTGCTTCTCTGTCTTCCGGGGAGAAGTGACTGACACAGCTTCCATAGAAATTCCCCACATAGACCAGTTCCTGTGCTTTATAGGTAAATTGTGTCCCCTGTGCTATTCTGCCTGGGACCTTGGTCTTCTGTGCTGCCTCAACCCCCAGCTTCACCCTGGCTTCCTGCATCTAATTCTTTCCCATGCAGTCCCACTTCTTTACCTTTGTTCAGTCAAAAGGTCATTTGGGCTTTTTATCTCTCTCTCTCTCTTTTTTTTTTTTTTTTTTTGTACCAGTAATCGAACTCAGGCTCTCACATCTCTCCCATTTTTGTCCTTTTTTTGGTCGGGGGGGAGTACCAGGAATTCAACTCAAGACCTCATGCTTTCCAGGGAGCAGATGTACCACTGAGCTAAATCCCTAGCCCCTCTCCCACTTTTTTCAAGCTTGTCAACCTCAGGTCCCTCTACTATCCTCTAGTCTGATCCCTCTAGCACCTGGATTTGAGAATTCACTTTATTCTCGCCCTGAATTCTGCTCGAATATGTCTGCCAAGAGATGTCTTCCCAGAGTGGCCTCTGCCATCCACATAGTGTCACCTCATTGTGTGTTTACCCACCTAGGCTCTGCCAGGCCAATGTGAACAGTACGGGGTAGTGACTGAGGAGATGGCATTTTGCCTTCAAGAACCTTACAGCTGGTAGAGAGGCTGGGTCAGGTGCTTTGTGGCAGGAGAAAGGCTGTCAGGGGGCACTGTGTGGGCAAAGAAGAAAAGAGAAGGGCAGAAGAGGGTAGAGCAGGTCTCTCAGGGCTGCCAAAGTGGGAGAGGACGGGGAAACCTGAGCAGAGCAGGCAGTAAGGTCAGGAAGCCCTGTGGCAGGTGAACCCCCTGTTAATCCTTAAGAGGAGATGCAGCGTGGGGATAACAGGTCTCAGCATTCACCTGTGGGGTGC
The DNA here is from genome assembly GCA_004363535.1 of Dasyprocta punctata. Classification (NCBI taxonomy): domain Eukaryota; kingdom Metazoa; phylum Chordata; class Mammalia; order Rodentia; family Dasyproctidae; genus Dasyprocta; species Dasyprocta punctata. The sequence goes on from RJWM01001149.1 coordinate 59,174, forward strand.
TGCATGTCTTGGCTCTGCATGAGTGGTTGTGGGCCCACAGTGGCCTTGAGCCTGGGCAGGTATATGGCAGTTTTGAGCAAGCACAGGAAACGCTGAGTTTGGTATGTATTTGAAAGCTACCTGTGGAGCTTGCTGGTGCACTGGCAATGTGCCAAGGCCCAGGCTTGGCTCAGCTCCTGCTAGGTACATGGAGCTCATCTTACTGGCATTCGGTGTGGAACAACAAGCCACAGAAACAGCACAGGTCCTTCTGCCGTTCACTGCATTCAGACAGAATTAACTTCCGAGGTTTTCTTTGCTGTCCAATGAGACTTCTGAAGTTCAACCACATACACTGCCCAGAGCTGTCTGCTCAATGTGGCCATGACAGCGGGCTCCATCTTTTTTCAGTGTTCACCCAGGTTCCAGGGGTGCCGAACATCTCTTAAGTGTTGCTTGGTTCCTTCACTTACAGACTCCATCTATGTGTTCTCTGTTCACTTTTGCATTGTGCAGTCCTTTTCTCATCATATAGGGGTGGCCTGCCCTTTCACTGTGTTGCAGCCTTCTCTATCAAAGTGCTTGTGACCCATTGTTACAGTTTTAAAATTGGGTGTTATTACATTTGTCAGTATTTTCTGCCTTAAATGCTTCTCCTCCCCCAGGTCATAAATATGTTCACCCACATTGTTTTGTAAGATACTTTAAAGTTTTGCTTTTCACAGTCAGACTGTAACCCACTGAGCTGGTTTGTGTGGGAGGAGGGGCAGTTGCTGTCTTGCTGAAGGTGGACCAGATGACTTCAGCGTTTACTCGTGGGCCTCCCTGACAGCAAATCTGCACAGGTGTGTTCTGGTCCACAGGTCTGCTGCCTCCCGCTGTGCTCAAACCGTACATAGCTCACTCAGTTGCAGTTATTTATTTCACCTGAGTTGTGCTTTTTAGTTAGACAAATATCCTTTCCTTTTTCTAATTCAGTGTCCTAATGGCTAAGAGGCTGAATTGCTTGAGCCCAGGAGTTCAAGAACAGCCTGGTAAACACAGACCCTCAGCTGAATAGGATAGACAACAAGAACTATCTTGGTAATTGTAGCACTTTGGTCTTCCACCTAAAAATTAGAAACCTCTGCTCAGTCAACTAGACAATTCCAATGGAAATTCTATAAATGTGTCTAGAGAACAGATGAGGCCTTGGTAGATCTAGCACCCACCATCAGTTGCTACCTCCCCTACATCACCTGTCAGTGGGGCATGGCCTGCCTCAGACTGCATCTTGAAAGTCTCCTCACTGTGGGTCCGTGTCCCTGCGCACACCTGCTCCACGGCAGGCTGGCTGGCAGGTACACGCGCTGGCTGCTTGTTCGAGTTCTAGCTTCCTTCAGCTTCCTGTGAGGAACAGTTCCTGAGGTGTAGGGAACTTGGCTAGCAGTTCACCTTTAGTTTGGAAGTTCTTGTGGGAATTTGCAGTAGGTGTTGTCCTTTGGGTTGGAAGCCTGGCAGCTTTGGGGCCTACACAAATGGGATCAGCACATGCCTGGCAAGGTATCTCAGCTCAGTGTCCCCTGATGGCCACTGCCTGGGCTGCCGCACTCAGGACATGGAGTGCAGGGCCTGTGGATGGCTGGCCCTGCACGAAAGGTTTGGGCTTAGGGTTTGCGCCTTCCATCCCTACTGGGTTTTTTCATTAGTCTTTTTTCTTGAAACCTGCTTTATCTAATTAGTCTAGTTAGGCATACTTTCTTTAGGTTAATATTTGCTTGGTATTTTGGTTTCTTCAATTTTTTTAACTAACCAAACAAGAAATTCTTCCTAACTGGCAAGTTATTTTACATTTTCTGTGATCACTACTAAGTTTGAGTTTACTTCTGCTTTATTTTACACTTCCATTTGTACGTATTTTTCTCTGCTTCCCTCTTTCAAACATGCAGTGCTGTTGGTGCCGGGAAATTAATAAATTGTTTTGTTTTGTTTTGTTTTTTGTTTTTTTGTCTTTTTGAGATAGGGTCTTGGTATGCAGTTCAGGCTGGCCTTGAGCTCACTTTGTAACCCAGGTTAGTCTCAAACTTGAAATGATCCCCCATCTTAGCCTCCTGAGTGCTGGGATTACAGGTTTGTGCCACCATGTCGTCCAGCTAGTAAATTTTTTAATCTCTTTTTTTCCTCTACTTCTGTTCTGTTGTTAGTTACAAAGTGCTTAAATGAACGCTGGCATCTGGAGAAGTCCAAATGTAATTGAGTCTGCAGGTCCCCAATACCCTAACTGTGCCAGGGTCCTACTTTCCGTGGCAGTCTCACTTCCTGCATTGGCATCTGTCTTCCTAGACCATGTCTTTTTGTAGTTGCTTGTAGACGGCTTTATTTTTTTACTACTTTTTTTTTTTTTTTTTTTTTTCAGCACCAGGGATCGAACTCACAGCCTCACACCTGCCAGGCAGGCGCTTATGCCACTGAGCCAAACTCCCAGCCCTAGTTTTTCGAGGCAGGGTCACACTGTGTAGCTCAGGCCAGCCTTGCGCTCACGTTGTAGCCCAAGCGGGCCTCGAACTCACAACGCTCCTCCTACCTCAGCCTCCCGAGTGCTGGGATTAAAGGTGTGCGCCACCACGCCTGGCTATTTTTTTACTACTTGTGACCATCATTTAGTTTTCTGTCTGGGTTGTGGGGCTCACCCTGCTGTGAACCGCCTTTCAGGGAACCTTTACATTGGGTGTGTGTTTCTCTTTACTTTTGTTTCCTAAATCTGAGGATTATGAATCTAAGGGTTTGTGTCTTTCATTGTTGTGGGGAACACCTTAATCATTCTCCCCTAAAGTTTACCTTTCCCTTATTTTCTGTTCCTCCTCTGGGTGCTCCTGTTCTGAGTTTATTGGGCTTGTCAGTCTGTGTTCCTTTCTCTGAGCTTTCCTTTGTTCTGTTCTCTTAATTGGTATCTTTGTCTCTGCTACTTTTGCGGGGCAGGTAACTAGGGATTGCACCCAGAGCCTTCACACTGAGCAACATCCCTGCCATTTTTTATTTTTTATTTTGAGGGAGGGTCATGGTAAGTCACAAAGTTGTCAAGCAGGCTCAAACTTGTGATCCTTTTCTCTCAGCCTCCTCGAATGCTGAGATCATGGGTATGCACCACCATGCTCCGTTGTCTCTAATTTCTTTTTTTTTAATTTTAAAGGAAATAAAACAATAAAACTAATGGAAACAGTGATAAGACAGTAGGACCTGTATATATCTTATGGGTAATTTCTTCAAATGAACCTTCAGGAATTTCATCCATCTATGGCCAAGAGTATAGTGAAACCATCCAGTGGGTCTTTAGTTTCAGTAAATGCTTACTATATTTGGTTATCTCCTATGCTCGCTTGTTCTTACATTTTAAAGTCTTCTTTCAGTATCTCTTACAACTGTAGACATACACATTTCTGTTAATTCCCTTATTGATACCTTCATTGAGTTTTCAGAGCCTGTGTGTGCTGCCATCCAGACCTCAGAGGGAGGAGGGCTTCTTCAGCAGGCCTGGAATGGGCTTTTCCCCCAAAGCAGGTTGCTGTTTGCTTTGCCAGGTATCCCTGGCTGTTAGGATCCTAGACTCACTTTTAGCTAATCTGACTGTGTGAATCAAGGTATACAAAACTCTGATCCAGTTGAGCTATTGTTCATCTGGTACAAAATGCACCATGCACTGCCACAACTTGACTTTGCTCATGGCTTCTCTGCACTTGTCTCCATGCAGCTCTGAGAGAGCAGCGAAGGCTGAGACAATGACAAAGAGCACAGGCTGTGCTTTACTCATAAACCTGTTCGGCACTGTCACGCACCCCTACCATCTCCAAGTGGAACGCCAAGACCTCTGTGCCCATGGTGAACACGGAACTCAGAGTTACTGTGTGTTAGGAAACCATTGTCAAGGGTGTATTGCTCAGAGGGCATGCAGACGTTAAACAGATTTTAAGAGACTTTGTATAAGATCCTGGAAGTATGGTTCTTCCTGCAGTCTGAGTAAAGCAAATGTCCGATTTCAAAGAGGCCAGTACTGTACAGTTGGAGCCGGTGGATTTGCATGCATGTGGGGACCCCACTAACAGCTTGCCTTCTTCTCTAGGTGAGCATCTGCCTGGAGTGCAACAGCAGCAAACTTCGGGGCCTGAAACGGAAGTGGATCCGCTGCTCAGCCCAGGCCACTGTGCTGCACCTGAAGAAGTTCATCGCCAAGAAGCTCAACCTTTCCTCTTTCAATGAGGTAACCTTGCACTGTAAATATAAACAATCATGAATGTTCATGTGTGAATGGAGAGCATTCTAAAAATTATTTAACATGTATGTGTAACAACTTTGGAGATTTGATTCGATTTGATTTTTGAGACAGGATCTCACCAAGTTGCCAAGGCTGGACTCAAACCTGCAGTCCTCCTGCCACAGCCCAGAGTGCTGGGATTACAAGCATGCATCTCCACACCTGGCTCATATCTTTGAAAATTTTAACTAGGAAAAAGCCCCTTGATTTTTTTCCTGCCCTTCACGGTAATACAATAGGAAACAGCAATAAAGATGAAAAACCCAGGAGAATTGATTACTTTAGGACTGATTGAAGGTTTTCATCATGAGAGGTTCTGTTCTTTAGTTCCAGGATGAACTGGGTGGGTGGATATGATACTTTGCAGTTTTGATCAGTTACTGAGACTGAAATAGACCTGAAGTGCTGTGGCTAGTGGCAGAGAGTTGTGAACAAGCATGGGCCCCCCAGCACCCTTGGTAATGCCACTTGTGTGAGGGTGCAAACTGGCAGCAGGAGTTGGCTCGGTGGGAAACCCAAATACAGTCCATGGTTTGAGGTTCAGCTTTTAAAACCCCCTCAGGCTGTGTAGAAAATGGACATGGAAGCAAGAGAAGTCAAGGAGGAGAGGGCCAGGTGTTCCCCATGCTCCAGACAGACTTGCAGAAGGATGCGCCTTTGGAGAAGGGGCCTGTGCAGGTGTAATGAAATTAATCTTGAGAAGAAATAATCCTGAATTTTCTGCTGAGCCTTAAATCTGATGACAAGAATCCATTGTAAGCATGAGGCTAAAGATTGGAGATGCACAACAGCAGGCACATCCCAGAAACCAGGAGCACAGGAGGGGTCCTCTCTCTGTATCTAAATGTGTCCCCCAGATGCCCCGTGTCGGAAACTTTGCCAGGTGCAGTGTGCTAGGAGGTAGGGCCAGAGGGAGATGGGCCAGTGAGGTCCTGAGCCCTCAGGAATGAGGTCCTGAGCCATGTAGAAGTTTTGGGTGCAGGCTTCATTTTCTGCTCTTCCAGCCTGTGGCCTCCCCAAATACCAGTGCTGTGACCTGGATGTCAGCCTCCAGCTCTGTGAGAAATGAACTTTCTCTTTGTCAGTGCCTCAGCCTTTACTTCTCTGTTGCAGCTATGGACTGAGGCACCCAGGATCCCTTGGAGCTCAGCCCTGCCACACCCGCTTCAGAATTCTGGGCTTTGGTACTGTGATCAGGGCTAGGACCCAGGGTTCAGTGAGGCCATCAAGGGGCCAGGCCCAGCCCTGCCTGCCCCACAGGAGGCTGGGAGAGGGTACCACTACCTGGAGCCCACTGGAAAAACCAAATCCAGATGTGGGAAGAAGAGAGCGGAAGAAATGTAGTGTCCTTTTACTAAGTTTCTGTTGTTCTATTTGCTTTTCTCTATGGAGAAACAGATGCAGGCAGGTAGCTAGGCCTGTGTGGTAGATTAACTAATGGTCAATTTGTAACACCCAGCTGAACTGAATCAGCATGGTGCTGGGTATGGAGGACTCACCTGAGGATTATTGCCAGCAACATAAAAAGGAGAACTAACACAGTGCGACCCTGCCTCAAAAAACTAGGGCTGGGAGTTTGGCTCAGCAGCTTAAACGCCTGCCTGGCAGGCGCAAGGTTGTGAGTTCAAACCCTAGTGCCACAAAAAAAATAAATAAATAAAAAGGAGAACTAGAGGGTAAGATGGTGTGCTGCTGATTCTCTTGGAGAAGCTTGTCACACTGGCTTTCCTGATAGGAACTCAGCTGTTACTGTCGGAGGAGCTTGGGTCTTTGCTGAAGCTGAGGATAGCTGCAGGTCTTTTCAGGGGAGCTCTGGTCCTTACCTTGAGCATTGCTTCTTAGCTACAGTGCAGATCCCTCACACTGGTAGCACAGATCCTTCATCCTGCTGGCGCAGACTTTCTAACTTCCACCACTGACCTTTTGGATTTCCCAGTGCAGATACTTGATACAGACTTGTATGAGACATTGTTATGGGCTCTAGGCCTCCAACTGGACTTGTGGAGGACATTGCCATGGGCTCTAGGTCTTCAGCTGGACTCATGCAGGACATTGCAGTGGTATCCAGGCCCTCAGTTGGATTCTTTGGGTCTCTAGTGTGTGGACAGACCTCCTGCACTCCTTGCATTTGACTCTTTGGATGAATATTATAAAATAATCCTATAAATTATGTGTCCTGTATTAAATATTTTCCCTTGTAAACTCTGACTGCAACAGCTTGGAAGGGGCAGGTGCTTTGAGCTCCTGTTGAGGTAGAGGTACTAAGCTTGTTGAAAGGGAGGAGACACAGGGAGAGGCCAAGTTCCAGGCACAGGGCTATGTCGTCCTCAGGAGCCAGGCAGGGAGCATGAGATGTGTCTGCTGCATGTAGTAGGTAGTCAGTCTTCAGGATGTCACAGTGATCTCACAGGAGGATGCTGTGGGAAGGGCACCATCTCCACAGACACCAGCAAGATAGTGCCCTGAGCACTGAGAACAAGCATCCCTGGGACCCACCATGAGGGAGGACACCACAAGCTTGCCAGGGGCAGCAGCCACCGGTGGTGCTCAGCCCAGTATGTGGTGAAGCAGAGCTGCACCCACCAGGAGGTGGCCAAATGGCCACACAGGCACCCAGAGGCAACTTTTGCCCCCTACTGAGAGAGGAACTCAAGAGACCATCTGGGTCACCACCTGTGCAGCCAGGCAAACGCGAATGGAGTTGACAGTGACATAGTACTGCTACCAGCTAGACCACCAGGCTTAGGCACTGGCACTGGCGAGGTGAGGCCAGCATGGGGCACTGTTTGGAGATGGAACTGGCATGCGTTCTGGACACCTGCTGGGCAGCTTCTTAGATGAAATGGGCCACACATCTGCATCAGTCCTCTGCCTGGACAAAGGAGCCCTGGGATGTGGATGTGGGTGGTGGGGCTGGCCAGCCTGGTGAGTGGAGCTGGTCCTGCTGCTCCGTTTGATGTGAACCTAAAAGTGCTCTAAAAATAGTCTGTTAGATAGGAAAAACACTGGGTGACCATTTCCCTCTGCTACAGTGAGAGGACAAGAGCCAGGAGGGGACATGTAGGGCACAGGGTACCCTTGGTGAGACAGCCTGGTGGCATAGCTCTGTGGGATGGACTGGTGGGTGAGTAACTTTACTCCCACCTGTGCCCCCGGGCACCATGGTGCCACCGGGTGGCCTGTCCTCAGTGTGTGGAGGTAGGGACAGGGATGGCTCTTGGCTCAGGCAAGAGATACAGTAAAGGGCCCCTGCAGAAGTGGACAGCCTCCTCAGAGGCAGTAAGCTGGTCAGGGACCCAGGCTTGTGCAGTTTTGGGGCACAAGGGTCAGGACTGAGTACGTGTGTTTCACCACATGTGTGGAACAGCTCGGCCAGGTCTTGCGTTTATGGCCTCGTGGAAGAGGTGACCCTTGCAGGGACACTTCTGACAGGTAGCATATGTCTGCATTGATTAACGATGAGGCAGGGGTAAACAAATAAACAACCAGACTCCTCCCATAAGAGTTCTTCTACGAGTGCCTAGGGAGGGGCACATTTCAAAGTTGTGAGCGCTTTGCTCCTCACACTGCCCTAATTGGCACAGGTCTCACTGTGGGTCGAGCATGTCCCTAACCGCAGCTCCTTTCCCCTAGCTGGACATCTTATGCAATGAGGAGATCCTGGGCAAGGACCATACACTCAAGTTCGTAGTGGTCACACGGTGGAGATTCAAGGTGAGGTGCTTGTTTTGCCATTTGTTTGCCCGATTTCCGGTCTGCTGGGAGGCAGTCTGCATGTATTACCACAGGGATTGCTGTAAAACACTTGTCTTTCTGAAATCGTCCACCAGGCTAGGCTCCCTGGGCATGGGGTCCTCACTCACCCCTCTCTGGTCCACAGGGCCAGATGGCAAGGGCCAGGGGCAGTAACCACTGCAGTCAGAGCAAATGCTTGAGCCTTTGGGTGCCTTTCTGAGGCAGGAAGCTCATGGCAGAGTCCTTGTCTGGGGGGTGCTCTCTCAGCTAAGTTGCCACCTAGGGCAATAGGATGTTAGACAGCCAAACTGACAGGGCCAAGATGACCAAGGCCCAGGACTGACCCAGGGCCCAGGATGACCAAGACCAGGCCTGAGGGCAGGGAGGGCTGGGCTGGGATGAGCAAGGCCAGGGCCAGAGGGTGTGAAATCCAGAGCGGAGGTGGTACTGGGGGGGTGGGAGGGACAGGTGGTGGAGCTATTGCACATAGTCTGGTGTGGGACCTGAGCTCTGCACTGGTCCCTGGTCCTAGACAATCCAGGTCTTCTGCAGCTGCACATCACCCAAGACAAGTGTGGTCATGCACTGTTCTGAGCACATGTGTATGGGCTCGGTATCCGCCCACTGCCCCCTGAGGCCATGTGTCCTTGTCTTGCAGAAGGCCCCCCTCCTGCTGCACTACAGACCCAAGATGGACTTGCTGTGAGCCTGCGTTGCAGACTCTGGCCTGCACCCGGCTGCACTTGGCTGTCCACAGTGACTGCACCGTAAAATGTTGCCTCTGGGTGCCGTGCGGACCAGATTTCTGAATAGAGAATATTTATAACTTTTGTATAAAAGAATCCACACCCAACAAGACACTACCAGCACGTGTTTACAGAGGATGAAAACACTTCGCAGTTTCATGGAGCCAAACGTGCCCGTCTCTGGCTCCAGCCCACAGGCAGAGGAATGAGCGCCTGCAGCAGGCGTCCACGCCACCCTCCGGCACGGATTGCCTTCGCTTGCTTTCCAGGTCTTGAGAATCAAAGTTCATTTCAGTTTAGTTCCTGGATTAGGTTTCATGATAAGCCTCAAAAATAATACTTTTATTGAATCCTTCCTAAGTTATTGAAACATGTTTTCATGGTGAATGATATTTATGTTGCCTTTAGCTTCCTGAAGACTTAGAAGATATGTAAAAATTTAATTTAAAAGCATACCCAAAGAGGCTTGCATAGTACCGTGATCCAGCCACAGTGTTTGAGTTCCCACTTGCACGGCACCACCCAGCCCCAGCCTGGGCCTTTGTTGCCCCAGGCATCCCATCACAGTTCAGGCACACTCTGCAGGGTAGACCAGAAGTGTTTTTGCCAGCTAAGCCTTGGTTGGCAAAACAGTTCTTGTTCTTTAAAATTGCTTTTATTAGAATGGGCACAAATTGTTTGGTGCCGTTCTTTAATTTCCTACTTTTTCTTTCCTTTCTGTGGTGGCGAGAGCAATGGTGGTGTTTGTTTTGGTGCTGATCAGATGAAGTGCAGCCTGTCGGGAGACCACCTCTACACTCGGGGATCGAAGTCTCCAGGTCCCCTCCCGTGAGGAGAGATGGCTTGTGCTTTGTGGCCCTCCTTCACAGAAGGCGGCTTTTGAGCCAGGCAACTGGGTCCAGTTCTGCCCAGCCCAAGTTGCTTTTTTGGTTACAGGCAAGATCCTCCCCTCCCAAATGTGAGATGTTTTCGTCAAAGGAGAAAATAAGCTCTGCCAGCACAGAAACTGTTCCCTCAAGCCTGAGGCATAGGCCTGCAAGGGCTGGGGCCACTTCCCACAACAGCTGCCGTGCTGCCCAGAGCCATGCTGGTCTGGGTGAGCCTTGGGCCCACCCTGTCCTTCCATCCTCGGCCCTCACTGATGAGCAGGACCAAAGCTGATCATTGGCGTGGGCCGCCACCTCTGGCTCTTGCTGGGTAGATGAGGATCTCCATGTGTTTGAGGGCCAAGTTTTTGTGTCTTTCCCATAGCGACTGGAACTTTTCCTTGGATTTGCTTTGAAAGCTGTGTTTGGGCTTGTCAGCATCCAGTTCCATTTGTTTTCTTCTGCTTCCTGTTTCACATACACAAAATGTCAGAAGCAGCAGCCAGTGAGACAAGGTCAGTGATGAGGAAACATCCATTAGCTCGTCCAGGCAAACTTTGATGCGAGGCCTTTCTAAAACAGACACAAGCCTTGGTTAGAAATTGGTCAAAACTCACCTCTTTGTTCAAGCCCAGGACTGTGTGGGTTATTCTGTTTCCTGAGCTGGCTATTCATCCAAATCGTTTCTAGAGTTACTACACAAGGGTTTATGAGTAAATATTACCTGTCTACCTCAAACCACATGTACTGCTGAAGCATTATGTAAAACCACGTTATCACAATGCAGTTTTAAGTGTAACATTAGTATTTAGGTATTTTCCTGTGTGGTGAAACTAAAGAAGGATTAAACAGTTTGAGCCTCCAAATTCAAATAAAGTTAATTCACCTTTAGAGCAAATTTAGTATTGCTGTATAATCGCATATTTGTAACTTTGTAGCTACCTTTGGAGTCACTTGACTTGCTATGGTGCTAAGTTGATAGATTTCAATGTGCAGTAAGGTGGGATGTAGTATCCAGCCCAATTTCTGGCCAGGTGCCACCCACCCCAAGCAACCCAGCTTCTGTCACCATTACCCTGATCAAACCTCAGCAGCAAAAGTACCTATTTTTCTAAGATTCCACCATGCGACTGTCTTCACTGCAGGACCGTCCTGGCGCCCTCTGCCCCGTGGTCTGACTTGTAGCCTTACCTAGTTCAGAGCTGGGAGTGGAGGAACCTGCATCTGTGGACACTCTGGACGGTCCGTTTCATTCCTGTCAAGCTCTCATTTGACATCAAAGGCTGCATTTTACTTTTTCCAGCATGAACACCAGGATCAGTTATTGATTGGTCCTGTTAAGTTTTCTTAGGAGATGGAGTTGCTGTGAAGTTGTTTTCACCACTGTTGTGCTGGTAAAGGCAAGGCTGTCAGATGGGCCCTGCACACCTCCGGCAGCGGCGGGACCAGCCTCTCCCGCACGTGGTCTCGCTGGACACCGTTTTCACAAAAATAGAAAACTCAGATAGAATATATAATATTGAATTTAAGATTTGGGGGGTTTAAAAAGAAAACTTAACTTTATAAAATTATTTATTCTATTTTAAGCCTTCTATCATATATTCCCATCCAGTTGTTTGGTTTTGGTGGTCCAGCTTTATTTACAGGCATATAAGATGAAATTGTAAGATGTTTTGCAAGCTTCTTTTACTTTGAGTAGGCTTTAATTCATATGTTTTTATAGGGATGAAGAGCATTTTTATGCTTTTGTGCAATAGATTCCAACATGCATTATTAGATGTGTTTAAATTGTGATGTAGCATCGATTCTGCTAAACAGAAAGGGAATATAGGTGGAATTTCAAAATATGTGCATTTGCCTATTTGGCTTTTCTTTTTCATTGTTGCTATATGAATGCTGTTACTGGGATTGTGCGTGCGTGAGTGCGTGTGTGTGTGTGTGAATACCTGCCAGCAATATTCAAGAACAAGTGCCACCGCAGCCCGTGGGTCCTAGGCCTACTGCTCTGGGGCTGGGATCGTGTGGCCTCAGCCTGCAGACTTGATGGTGCTGCCTTCTTGGCCTGCCGGCCCCTGAGGCCTGTGCTTGGCATTCAGTGTCTTTTTGTCTCTAGAGGCGTGCAGTATGGCATTTCACAGTGATCTAAAATGGGTCCTCCGATTGAATGACCTAGAAATGAGCCAGCTGATTTCTACATTGTACGTAAATACTTAATGTGCTCTCAAAACATTCAGAATAAATTTAGTGCAGATAGCTAAATCACAAAATAATCCAGTTTATCTGTTTCCTCAGGAAATCATTTAAGCCCCACCACATCACGTGTGACCTTAACATGAAAACAAATGTGTTTCTCTGCCTTTATGATACTTAAATACACTAAGGAAGTAACTGGGATAAGTAGAGTAGAAAATCATCCTTAAATTATATCATAGTCTTTACACATATTGTGCCCCTCTGGGAATGACCAAGGGGCCACGGCCGCCTCTCTGAGTGTTACTGTCCCATCCCTGAGTGCACTAAAGAGTGGGCTGTGGCGTGTGTCCCTGCGATGCGTGCAGCGTTGGTGTGAGCATCCATTCCAGTAACTCAGATGGGTATTGAAGACACGTTTTTCCCCAGTGACAGTGACGTAGGTTGGGGACAGTAGCTCAGCCTGAGCCTTCACCCACGGCACGTGGAAGCTAATGAAAGCTATCACGGTGTATGGAAATGATAATACAGATACATATTTTTGACTGTTTAATTTGAAAGTTTACATTTTTTACGCTTTGTGTTGGTGTGTAATTTTTGTACCATCGGTGGCTAGTTTTTTGTCTAAAATCTTTTTTGGAATATTGCTTAATGTTTTGATTTCATGATAGTGAAGCTTGTATTCAGTGTTTTGCCAATTAATATTATATGCTTGTAATAAAAGCAGAAGAAAAAATTCTCAAAGGCTGGAAATTTATTACGTAAAATATTTGTAAGAATATGAGACTTGATCTGTTATGGAATGGTCAGCCCTTTGTGCCCATGCATTCTAAATCCACAGGTTCAACAAACCATAGATTCAAAGTGCTCAGGAAAAAAATTACATCTGAACTGGAAACATACAGATTTCTTTTTCATTATTTCCTAAAGTAGAATATAACAGCTATTTACATGGCATTCAGGTTGTATTGGGTATTACAAGTCATCTAAAGATGACCTGGTCAGCAGGAAAATGTGCATAGATTAGAAAGAGATCCTGCACCACTTTACACAAAGGACTTGGTATTTGCTGGGGTCCTGGAATGAATCCATAGATGCGTAGCACCCCTGCAAGTCTCACGAAAATGCTATGGGTATGGACACAGCCCGTCCCTGAGCCTTCCCTGCGCTGAGGAACACTCACTTGCCTGTGTGGCAACCCCACCTCATGTGCAGAGCCCTCTCCCTCCAAGGCCATCTCTGATTCCAGTGCACCAGTGTACGCTGGTGGCTGCCATACACAAGTGCAAACCACTTCTCTCCCCTCCCTCCAGTGGGCATCACTGACAGTGCACCCCACAGACTGACAGCTGTGAGCCAGTGCAGGCTGTGTCCACCCACACCCAGCACACAGCAGAGGGAGCCACTGGCAGAGGAAGTGGGATCTGTGAGTCTGGGCTGCACCATTCTGCCATCTGCACCAGGCAGAAGACCCTGTGGCACACAGCTGCCAACCTGGCCCCTGTTGGCATTGGGACGCCATAGACCCCCACTTACCTCTTGTTGCAGGTTGTACATCCTGGGTGCTGTGTTTTAGTCTGTGATGGCCTCTGGCCTTGCTCTTCATGTTCCTAGGAGGCCATTCCCCTGTCTCCATCTCATCTATCGTAGACATTGGGTTTTTTCTGTGCCATGTGTTGGGACTGGCTCCAGGAATCCTTGCCAGGACTAAAGTCTTGGCGTCTCAAGGCACATGCACTGAGGGACTCTGCTCAGGACCTTTCCTGCAACATTTGTCAGGCTCCTGCACGGTGGACGGGTGGCCATGAGAGCAGGGGCGCAAGAGTCATCTTGGGAGCACCTGTCCATGTGTCCAGACAAGGGACACTGTTGTCTTCTAGCAAGGGATGGGGATCTGCAAGACTCCTAGATCAGGCGTGGCACAGCACAGGAAGCCCAGCAGCTACCCACTGTCTTTGTGTAGCTCTGCATCTCTTTTTCCCTACTGGCCAACACCTTGTCTCCTCTATCTACACAAAAGTGGAGTCTTAGGCCACTTGAGGTTGCTTGCAGTTGCAGCAACCCTGCTAAATGACCCTTTCTCCCTCAGGACACTGGGTGTCCCAGCATGGCTAGCCAGGGTTGCGTGAGCCAATTGCACAGCATGTTGCATGAGCCAGTGACAGATGGTATCACTGGGGGTAGAACAGGCTGTAGCCCCACTCACCCCTGGCCACATCCTTGCCACTATCTGGCAGGCAGTGGTCACATTTCAGACTAATCCAGAGTGCCTGCTCCTAGACCACCTGGTGCTACCTGGAAGTCTCCCCAGCAAAGGGGTGGTAACTCAGGGACAGGACCACAGCCTTGCCCTCCAGCAGCTGCCTGTCTCCTCACTGGACAGACCATCACCTAGGATACCATAAAGCTGCTCGGTCATCCTCATGTTTGTATCATGAGAGAAAGAGGAGCACCCTCCAGTAGGTCTGAGTATAGCAAGTGTAGACCAAGCCAGAAATGACAAACAGCCCCTCTTGCCAACAGAGTGCAGTGGCTGGCAGTAGGCAGGTTGTCTCCCTTCCTATCACAGAAGGACCTGATGCTTCGTGAGCCTTCTCCACCTCACTATGCATAGCCCTGTCCTGTAAAAAGGCCTCTCTCGCTGGATACCAGGACTTTTCTCCTGAGGAGTGACAACTACAGGATGTCCCTGAGCACAGGGCTGAAACACTCTGACATATGACAAGTGGCTTAGTGCCGACCTCACAGGTGACAAAGGGATGGGAGAGGTTTGTACCTGGAGGGAGTGTTCACTTCCTTTCCAGGCTTGAAGATTGGGGTGATCACTGTGAGTTCAGGTGCAGCTGAGGACCCATGCTGGGGTGTCTGCCTCCAGGGACTGCTAGCTACACACACATGACCAGGTGCTGGGTACAGCAGATACGGGACAGCTGGGAGGGACCAGGGCAGCAGGACAGGGGACACGCGAGAATGCAAAGGCATCTGCTGTGGTGTCTCATGTAACTGGATATGGGGACTTACTCCTGCCATCTTTCTTGCACTTCGTCTTTGCTTCCTTCTCCATTTCTGTCCCCTGTACACAAGTTACCTTTACTTCATTTGTTTTTCTGTTAGTTTTTGAGCTAGACATACATACTTAAATTCCATTATTTAAGTAGCTACTTTTAGCTGGGCGAGGTGGCGCACGCCTTTAATCCCAGCACTCGGGAGGCTGAGGTAGGAGGAGCGTTGTGAGTTCCAGGCCAGCTTGGGCTACAACGCGAGCGCAAGGCCGGCCTGAGCTACCCAGTGCAACCCTGCCTCAAAAACCAGGGCCGGGAGTTTGGCTCAGTGACTTAAGTGCCTGTCTGGCAGGCGCAAGGTTGTGAGTTCAATCCCCGGTGCCGCAAAAAAAAAAAAAAAAAAAAAAAAAAAAAAATAAGTAGCTACTTTTCAGATTTTAAGTCAAATTATGGCTTACACTAAAAACACAACAGTTCACTTTGATTTCTTCTCTGTCCCATAAATAATGTGGAAGCTTAATTTGCAAATATACGGGATTTTCTGATCATTTCCCTTGATCTCTAGACCAGATATCCTGAGGCAATAACAGATCCCATCTTATACTAATCCTGAGTTTTGTAAGGACTCCTTTATGGCCAGGCACAGTTGACTTTTGTAAATATTTACATGGATTGTAAAACAGTGTGCAGCACCTGCCTGGCAAGTGTGAGGTCCTGAGTTTGATTCTCGGTTAAACGCCACCCCCACAAAAAAAAAAAGTGTATATTTTGCAGTTGGGTGAAGACTTCTGTTGGCCAGGCGTAGTGGCAGGATCACTGCAAATCCAAGGCTAGCCTGAGCTACACGGCAAGACCCTGTCTCAAAACAAAACAATGAAACAAAAGAATTCTGTGTTCACTAGGCCAAGTTTGCTGATTGTTCTCTTTGAAATAGGAAGTATAATGAATAGCCAGTCTGTGTTTAATGCCTTGATGGAAATTGGGTTCAGGGTGAAAGACAGCATTTATACTTGACTGACTCTTTCTCTTCTTGACTCTGCCCTATAACTATGATCTGTTTCAAAGCAATTAATTTCATTAAGCTTCAGGGTAATCACATTTATGTTACAGATGGATCATAACACAAAACTGTAAGTAGAATACTAGTTAAGTAATTCTAGCATAGGAAATATTCTTTAATTCACTATTACAATATTCCTCAACACATAGATGTATGAGTCATCTATCCAGAGTCTAATTCTCTATATGATTATTAGTAGGTCTTTCTTCTTCTCAAACAGTAATTTTTACATTTGAAACCAAAGGTCTCAGTCTATATATTAGCAACACAACTATGTTTGAATTCAATATTCTAATTTTATAGCAATATGATATTCTTCCTCCAAATTTTCCACCCTTGTAAAGGCAATCCCATGTACTTCCATAGTTACAGAACGTACACTTCTGCTGTCGGTACAAATGTTGAACTAAATGTTGAAATGTGTAGGATTAATGACCTTAAAAATAAAGGAAAGAAAGATAGATGAAATAGGAAGTACAATTTTCCATCTCGTTTCCTGGTTTTTAGCCTGTTTTATCTATCACTGAAGAGATACTTCAAATGCTTTTTATTTAAGTAGCACCTTTTTGGTCACATTCTGTTTCATTCAGAACTTTGGATTTTATTGGGTTAACATTCCTATTCTGTTCTGCTCTCCTGTTATTTTTCTCCTAGTCTTGCTCTTGTCTGTGTTTTTGCACTCAGAAGTCACTTGTTTGGTTGTTCCTCTGTAGAGTGGCTGCTTGGTGTCTTGCTGGTTCTTTCCATCCTGCTCCATTCAAAATGGGGTTCTCACTTACAGTGAAGTGAATTTTGACTCTTCTTTCTACCAAACCTGTCTCCCTGCAGCCTTTCCCACTCTGTCCTGTTGGAAGAAGAGGAATTCATAAGAAAGCCCTGACTTTCCATCCTGCATGACTGACTGTGTTGGCAGGTGGATGCTGAGGGGACCCCTCTCTCCTATGTCTGTTATTTGCTACTGGTTTTGAATGTTAACCGAACTGGATTTATTCCTTTTCTGTTAATGAATTTTTTTAAAAAGAGACTTAATCTCAGAACAGTTGTAGATCTAGAGAACTGCCAAGGAAGTTTGCACAGAGAGCTCCTGAACCCCGACTAGCTCCCTAGTATTGGCACCCCACTGTGGTCACACAGACAGGCCACTGTTGACTGCAGAGCATTCTCTTCATAGGCTCTTAGGGCTTACTTGATGTTCTTTTTTCTGTCCCAGGATTTTGCCCAGCACACCACATGTCATTTACCTGTCACATTTCTTGGGCTCCTCTGGCAGTGAGCTTCTCAGGCTTCCTTTGTTTTAGTGACCTTGGTGGTTTTGAGGAGGGGTGGTCAGGTATTTTGCAGACATTCCACACTGGGGGTGATCTGATGCTTTTCTGATGATTGGACAGAGGCGATGGCTTCTGAGAGGAAGACCACGGTAGCCCTCTGCCCTTCTGCACACAGCACAGTAGACCCGCACAGCTTGTCAGGTGACGTGTCACTGGTGACGGTCACTTGGATCACCCGAAGTGTGTTTGCAGATGTACTCACTGTGAAGTCACCCTTTCCCCTTCCATGCTGTGCACCCTGTGCAGCCACCTTAGGGGCCGAGTATCGCATAAGCTGTTTGCATCTCTTGCAGAGACTCCCAGCTTATGTACTGACCTAGGATTCATATCCGTGTGAACCATCCACTTTCTTCCCTGCTTAG
Organism: Dasyprocta punctata; assembly: GCA_004363535.1. Lineage (NCBI taxonomy): Eukaryota > Metazoa > Chordata > Mammalia > Rodentia > Dasyproctidae > Dasyprocta > Dasyprocta punctata. Next base: position 76,730 of record RJWM01001149.1, read on the forward strand.
TTTCCTATTGCAGGGACAAAATACCTGACACCTACAACTAAAAGGAACAGAAGTTTATTTTGGCTCACCTTTCAGTCCACTCAGCTAGGTCCCCCCAGGTAGGACGCATAGCACAGGGCCTGGTGGTGGAGTGCTGCTCAGGGAATGGGGACAGGACAAGAGCAAAGGGAGTAGCCAGGGAGGACACACTCCCAGTGGCCTTCCTCTCTGACTAGCCCTCACCTGCCAACACCAAGCCAGTCACAAAAACCTGTAATCCAGTCACCTTCCACAGGGCCCACCTTTGAGCACACACACAGCCTTGGGGGGCATCCATATATAAACCATAACACCCCCATCTGGGTTATGATCCCTTTCAGCTGTGACCACCCAGAATTCTCAGCTGTCTCGTGGAGTTTTGACAGCCCATGACAGGTTCGTTTTGCCTGTTTTATATTTCCTTACTCCCTGCCCCAGGCCTAGATGGATTTCTCCGGGTTGGTCAAGTTTCATTACTTAACCTTATTTCTGATGTTTTGCCTGGAGTCCCATCACGCTGCTGCTCCTATTCCTGGTCCTGCCATGGCTGGGGGCAGAGAGGAGAGCAGAGGGTGCCCAGGAAGTGCCACAGGATGTGCCCACCCTCTTGTCCTGTTCAAGGACATACATGGACAGAGGCTGAGTCAGAGCAACAGACCCTGAAACCCAGGACTGCTTTGAGAGATCAGGTCTAGGTGACTGGCCAAGTGCAAGGCCCTCCTATGGACGAGCTCGAGGAGATACCAAAGGCTACTGGTGCAGTGAAGCAGAGGGCAGTTCCCATCTGCAGCTCCACCAGCAACGCATAGCCATCTGCCCACCCCCACTCCCCTTCTGCCTCCTGCCAGGGGCAGCAAACCCTCCCCAGTCATTTCTACCATGGCCCATTCCTGTCCAGTCCCAGCCTCAGGCCTCTGTCCAGCTGACCAGGGCCCTAGATCTCCTCAGGCAAAGTCCTCTGCTCTCTGTACAGCATGAATCTCAGTGGACTCACTGCAGAGTACAAGCAATAGTCTTATTACATGGATATTCACTGAATTTCAACTTGACGCCCATCCTCTGAGGTGCAAACCTTCCCAGGCACCACTGGGCCCTGGGTCTAGGTGCAGGGATGCGCCATCAGCCTCCAGCATCCAGGGCCAGTGGTGAGGACTGCTCAGTGCTCTGGCTGAGAATCTTCCCTGAGCTTAGCACCAGTGGGCCCGCGAACCAGTCTGTTTCAACTGGTATTCTCAGGACCTGGCACCCTTCAGGCTTGCACACAGCCCCATGCTTGGTTCTAGGGAAGCACAGACCCCACTGCAGGCTCCCGGCCGCCCAGAACCAGCCTGGAGTAGGTCCCCCAGCTTGTGCCTGGCCTGTCCTTGCCCCCAGGACAGCAGGTGGAGTTACAGGAGGCAGCCCTTGATGGGGGGTCTGAGCCCAGCCAAGGGCAGGAGGTGGAGGACTGGGCGCCCCTGACTCCCTCAGCCCAGGCCCCCTTGAACCCTAATGGCTGGACCTGGAGGGACCCTATGCAGCGTCCCTGTCCTCTCCACCCCATTCTGGAGGAGTAAAAGGCACTGGGGGAAGGGCCACCCCGGTTCCGCGGTGTTGTCCCGGGGCGTCACAGGTGCTGGACTGAGTCGAGGCAGTCTGCCAGGCGTGAGTCTCCGCCGGGAGGGCTGGGAGCCAATTTCATTGCGTAGGCACTGTTGTCCAGAGGACTGGGGTAGGGAGGTAGGGGGCCGAGGAGGAGGGCGGGGCCTGAGGGAGGAGCGGGACGGAGAGGAGGGAGGGGAGGGCGGTGCAAAACCTTGGAGGTGGAGCAGCAAGACGTGGGTGGGGGGAGTTAGAAGGGGCGGGGCCTATAGGGTGCAGGGCACAGGAAGATCCAGGAGGGGTGAGGGTTGCAGAGGGGGTGGGGCCAAGTCAGATGCAAGGCGTGGCCGGAAAGGAAGCGTAGCCTGCATTGAGCGTAGTTGAAGGGGCGTGGTCAGAGATGGGCGTGGGGCGGAGCCAGAGGCGGTAGACCACAGAAGAGGGACGGGCTAGGCGATGCTTCCGGGAGAGTGGGTCCAAGTGAGACACTGCCGCCGGAGGCTCAAGGAGGAGGCGCGCGGAGGGCTCCGCCGGCAGTATCACATCTCTGGCTCTGATTGGGCCCGCACACTTTGGAGCGTGACCTTCTCAGAGCCAAAAGCGGAGGCCCCAGGCCTGCTCAGTGGGGAGGGTGGGACGAGTTGTGTCGGCCCCGACACTGTGTGGCACCGGGCCCAGAGCCGCCTCAGTCCCTGGCGCGCCTTCCCGATCCCAGACCTGCTGGGGACCAGATGGTGTGGGCAGGTGGCCCGGCCCAGGGTTCCGGCCCCGCTGACTCTGCGGGTCCAGCAGGGTTTGTCTCGCTGCGGATTAGCAGATCTGGACAAAATGGTTCTTAATTGCCGTGCCTGTTAGCATGCCTCCGGGGCCCGAATGGCTGGGTGGGTGGCTCTGCCGGGAGAGGCCGGGTCTGCTCCGGTACCAGGGCGCCTTCCTGGCGTGGGAGTCACCCCTTCGCCACTGCGATACCAGTCGCTAGAGCCTGGACGGGGGAGGCGACCAGGTGAGTCACACAGAGCGGCCCCTGCCGTCCCTGCCCCCGAATGCCACCTTCCCCTGGACACCATCTCCCTCGACCTTTGGGGTCCCCACTACACCCAAGATGCAGCAGCCCTCAGCATTGCACTCTACCCTCTAACCCTGGCCATTTTCCACCAAAGCGAAAACTACTGCTTCTGACAGTACGAATTTATTTTTCTTTCATGGCTGGAGAGAGAGGGTGCAGGAGCAGGGACCTTGATTATCCCAGGGCCTGGCTTCAGTGGAGGATTCAGACCCCAGATCCTGGAGCCAGGATCCACCCAATTGCTGTAGGCTGGGCTAACCGAAGTCCCAGCTAACCTAGCACATCCAGGTCACTGCACAGGCTTAGGAAGCATCTAGACAGGGCTGTGAGGTGGGGGACAGGGTGTCAGGTAGTGGAGGCTAAGGGTGGTGGGCTCTGGGGTGCCCTCTGTGAGCAGCCATAGCCACAGAGATGCTATCCAGACCCTACTAACATGCAGATGCACCTGGGAAGGACAACTGTGCTCCCTCTGTAGGTGGCTATCCCCTGAATGGCTCAGCAGTGCCCCACCCAGGGCCAACACTCCCCACAAGGCAGGGGGGCGGGTGTGGGAGAGAGCATTAGCTCCTTCAGAGCGACCTCAGCAGGGGTAGGGGACCTTTCTGCCTGCTGAGACTGGGCTGGTCTTGCTGGAAGATCACTGGACACCGATACATGCTGCCTTGCTGAAGACAGCCCCCGAGGGCCTTTCTGGGGATATCAGTGGCCACAGCACCTCAGGATGGGGCTGAGCATCAGGTTGGATTGGGCATGGGCATGACCCCCAGAGGGGAGGCAAGTGGGGCTTCTGGTGTTATCTGGTCTCAGCCCTAGCCCTAAAGAATGTGGGACCCAGAGCTGCAGAGAAGAGGGACCCTCAGGGCTGGGGAAGACCCAGCAGTGTAAGCATGGACCCCAAGCTTCCCCAAGTCTGGCTGCCTGGAGTTGTCACAGGCCTAGAAATACAGGTAGCCTTCCAGACAGGGATGATGGGTGAGGCTCGCTCTCAGGGGATACGTCAGGACCTTAGGGATACCCAGTGGTTTTCCCAGCAAGAGGAGGGGCCTTCCACCTGATGGGGCAGGAAAGTATCACCCAGTCCAAGCAGGAACTAGACAGACAGCCACACGGTTTGAAATCACTGTTTATTAGCTGTGATTCCATCCAGAGAGACCACACACAAGGGCCCCAACATGCAGGAGGAGGCCAGGTGCAAGGACAGACAGACAGTGACACCCACAATCTAGCTAAGCTCGGCGGCCCTGGCACCCATGCACTGGCCACGGGATTTGAGGTTGACAAGAGGGAACGCCCAGGCTGCTCGGAGCTGGCTTTTCAACATGTGGAAACAAGCATTTTAAAAAGACGTGGACCTAAGAGGAGCAGAGGTGGCAGGGGTGAGCAGGGCACGGGCGCCGGGCATGCTCCGCCTCTCTGGACGGAGGGTGTCCGCGGTTAGTATTGCAGTCTAATTGATATGGCTTCTCTAAGAGCTATGTAAGGTCATGAAGGTCAGTGTCATGCCATGGCCCTGGCCTGCCACCCGTGGACACTGAATGCAGTTTTGATGTAGACAGAAAGGACTGGGGGGGCGAGGCAACAGCCTTTCTGTCCCAATAAAACTCATCAAATACTGAAGACCTCATTTACCTGAGATTCAACATATTGTGATGCAAATTAAACATGGGGGAGGCAAACGGGCACGGGAGGGCAGACACAATGCACTGGGGTCTTTCTGCCAACTCCCTTGGGTCTGTTGGTCTGGGCACAGGGAGCCCCTCAACCCCCACCTGGGGCCTACACTCCTTCACCAAGCACAGCACACAGCACTTTGGAGGAAGGCAGGAACGGCAGAGCCCCTACGCCGGCCTGTCACCCCCCCCACCCCGGTGTTCTCAGGTCTCCCAAGCACTGGAGTGCAGGTGTCCCCAGGCAAGGGCAGGAGCCCCTCAGTGACCACAGCCGCCAGGTAGGGGCAGATTGCAAGCATGCACTGCAGGGGTGTCTGAGAACTCTGGACCTGTTTCTTTGTTTCCCTTCGCTGAGATGGGAACAGGGTGAGGCGAGCCTCCCAAAGGAAGGAGGGAGGGAAGGAAAGAGGCCCACGGACATAGAGAGCAAGGCCTGGGTGGGGTGGGGTGGGCAGCAGAGCTGACAGGAAGACAGAAGCGGGGTTTATCAGGCCCAGCAGCCCAGGTCATGTGCAGTGGGCCGGGCGCCGCTGCTGCCCCACCCAGACACCCACCCCTAGCTATGGCTGTGCTCCTGAGTTTGAACCCCATGGCTACCCATGTTGCACGGACCACACCCAGCATGGGTGAGGGGCTGGCCCTTGGGTGACCCCAGGCTGGGGTGACCCCGGGTGGTGGATGCGAGGACGGGGGGGTCTAACCAGCACAGGGGGCTGTGCCCTGGGCCTCGGCGGGGGTGGCCGGGCAGTGTGGGAGGGGCACGGGTAGGGTGGACCTAGGACTATGGCTTATAGTGGCTTGGGGGCTGTGCTGCTCCCGACGTCCCTGGGGGCCTCTGAGAGGGTCTGTACAGGGGGCAGGGAGGGGCTTCGGCTCCCAGTTGTCCAGGCCATGTTACTTCTTGAACATGTCCTGCAGCGGCCCGGGCAGGTACTTGATGACCGTGTCCAGGATGCTCTCATCCTCCTCTTCTGGCTCATCACCACAGCCTGGTGGGATGGCCTTCTTGGGCCGGGTCAGGCTGCCCTCTGAGTTGGCCTCCATGGCAGCCTGGGCCTCAGCTTCACGCTCTTCCTTCTTCTTGATGCCATACTGCAGGGAGAGGGAGTCAAGCGGCTGGTACCCAGAGAGAAAGGCCCAAGCGAAGTCCAGCCCATCTTGCACAGGAAGACGCAGGAGAAGGGGTGCATCCCTGGAGGAGCTGGGGGCCCCACGGAGCATAGGAAGCAGCTGCAGACTGGGGGCTCCCTGCAAGGAGGACCTGTCCCCCAGTCCTCCGCCCAAGGCCAGGCCAGGCTCCCTCACTGTGGCAGGAACAAGGCCTCCGCAGGGGCCATGGTCACTGGCAGGCCTCATGCACACAGCAAGGTGCCAGGCCACTGCTCCCTCTGTCTCCTGCATGCCTGTCCCCGGTGTCCGTCTGTAGTGGTTGCAACATGTCGCCCTGAACTCAGCATGACTGTAGCTGGAAATAGTTTTTGTAGAGTAACTAAGGCAAGTATGGAGATAAGCTCATCCTGGGTCAAGGGAGCCCTAAATCCAATGAGAGCATCTTCCAACAGACAGGAAGAGTACACAGACTCAGAACAGACAGACTTGGGAAGGTGCTGCCACCACGGAAGCCACCAGGCGCCGGAAACTGAAGCAGGACCTCCCCAGGCCTCTAGAACCCAGGGAATGAATTTCTGCTGGGAGACCCCTGGCTTTGGCCCCCCTGGGTTCGGTGCCTCCATGCCCACCCTGCCCCCAGCCCTCCTGGAGCAAGTGCACGGAGCCTGGGGAGGCCAGAGCCCGCGGACAGCAAACCCTTCGAGTGGGGACAATGGAGCAAGCTGGCCCCCAGGATTAAGGGTCGTCAACTGTCGTCCTCAGCTAGGTCCTCGGCCCCGGGCCTCAGGTTCAAGAAACCACCTGAGCAGGGAGGGGTACCCTGTTTTTGAGGGTAGAAGTGCACAGGATACACTAGAGGGGATGTCCCAGAGATGTCCCCATGGAGGCAGCTATCCCCTCCCTGAGGGGTGCAGGTATTTCCGGGTGTGAGGGAGGCAGGGGGCACCTCCAGCTGGGATCCCAGAGCACCATACCCCTGGCCCCATGACCACAGTGCTGTGTCACCAGAGAAGGGCAGGGCTGGCAGCAGTCACCATGTTGTCCAATGCCCTGCCAGTGGGGTGAGAGGGGCTGGGGCACTGGTCCTCTTCCTGGGTCAGTACCCGGCCTGTGCCCAGGTCCTGTGGGCTCGGTGGGGGCTAGGAGAGGTGGCAGAACGAAGTCAGGCCTCATTCCAGCGAGGGTGCAGACCCTGCTCCTGCCACATAGAGGCATCTAGAGGTGTGGGCCTGGGAGGCCTGGGCCCCACAGGGCTGAGCCACCGGGGCAGTACTGCTGGGCACAAGGCTGGGATATGGGTCACCTAGCCTGAGTCCAGTCTTCCCGCTGAGGCTCAGGGTCATACTGAGCCTGCGACTGCCTGGACTGAACCTGAAAGTTGGGGTCACTTGGCCAGGGATAGGACCAGGCAGTCTCCAGAGTCAAAAGCCAGCCCTGCTTGGGCCAGGGTCCATGATGCCAGGCGACTACACCCAACAACAGTCCCCAGGGGACCTGGCCACCTACCCCCGGATTGCCACCCACTCACCTTGCAAATTGCAGAGGAACAGGCCCACTCCTCGGTGCCTGACCCCCCACCCTGAGCCTTGGTGGCAAACCTGGGCAGGCTACACACATATGGCCAGGCCCATCCCTCCCTGGATCTCCCTGGGTGCCAGGGCCCGAGAACCCCAGGACAGGACAGCCCCACTGCAGGCACAGGGGGCGCCAACCCCGCAAGGTGAGCCACATTGATCTGGGATTCCCCGAAGCTGCACAGAGGTGGGAAGAGGCCTGGGCTGGCCTGAGGGGGACACAGCCCCTGCTCCGTAGCCGCCTGGTGCCCACCTTGTCACGGATGCCCTGCCGCATGACCTCTCGCTCAGCCTCCATCTTGGCGTACTTGGCCTTGCGCTCCTCCTCCGCCTGCCGCAGAGCCTCCTGGCGTTCCTCCTCCTTCTTGGCTGCATCAGGGTCCTTCTCCTCGTCACCCCCCAGCATCTTCCCCATGTCCTTGGTGGCCCCTGGGGACGGAAAGGCAGAGTCCTGGGGCCTGGTGCCAGCGCCCCTCCAGAGAGAGGGCTCGATGCTGTCTGATGAGAGTGCAACTTGCCAGGTTTGTGTCCATGTGCGTGTGCAGTGTGCAGTGTGCAGTGTGCAGTGTGCGTGTGGCCCTACACTCGGGCAGCAGCTGGGGGTTTCAGTGTGATTTGGACTGGAAGGTATGGCTGTGTTGCAGTCATGTGTCTGTGTGCACATTCATGTACGGTCATCTGTGTGCGCAACTGTGGGTCTGCTGGTGTGGGCATCTTCCCAGGCCTGGTGCGGCCCCCCCTGTGCAGCCCAAGGACAGGGTGCATTCAGGTGCAGGTTCATGGCAGGACAGCTTCCGCCAGGGCTGCCGCACTCTTGGCTGGGCAGATGCCGTCAGTGGCTCACGTGAGACATCCCTCCCGCTGTGAGCGCTTGATTTGCAGGCCCCACAACCCTCCCTACACGCCCTGCGGCTGGGCCCACAAGCCGGAACGCTGTAATTATGGCCACCCACGGCAGCCGCCAGCCCTGGCCCTCAGCCACTCTGGAGAGCAGGGCAGACAGCACCCAGACACGCACAGCCCTGGGCTGGTCCCTGGGATCGACCCCTGCCCACCGGGCACAGCAAGAAGCCACTGGCCTCAGCACCCAGGCCCAGCCCCGCCCCAGCCACCCCCATGGTGCCTTGGCTTTACCGTAAAGCCTGGTGCAGGGCCCTTTCTAACACTAGCCCTGCCGGGAGTGCCCAGACCAAAGGAGACCAGAGACCAGGACTCCATGTAAACCAGCCCTAGGAGGGGAGTGGATGGCCCACACCACTCATGCCTACCACCAGCATCCATCCTGGAACCCATCGACCCTGTGGGGTCTCTCCTGTGCCCTGCCCTCCCCACAGCTGGATCTGGAGTGCTTTTCCCCAGGGACCCTGGAGAGACCACCCTGCCTTTGTGTGTGGGTGGAGGAGAACCCTGTCTTCATGTGCACTCACCTCCCGCAGTGCTCTAGCTGCCTGGGGCAGTCACAGGTGTGGGGAGAAGAAGGCCATCATGTCTCTTATGGGGACATCAGCCTGAAAATGGGCTGCCAGGACTGCTCTGGCCACAGGCAGCAGTCCTGCTCAGAGGCCAGCCTACCCCTTGCCATTGGTGGCTGTGGACAAATGCTCTCCTGGGTCCCAGCCAAGGTGAGCAGCAGGCCAGGAGACCAGGAGAGGCGCTGAGTTCAGGAGCATGGCAGAGGGCTGGGCACATGTGGGTCCTGCCCTCCTGCTCCCCAATCTGGCCTCCCATTTGTTTCAGCAGCAGCCCTGGCATGCCCATGGCCACCATGGCACAGCCGAGGCAGGGGAACCCAGGACCCTGCAGGAAGATGGTGGGCTACAGCCAGGCGGGCACTCAGCTGGCACCCTAGACAGAAGGCATGTGTGTTTTCCATGCTTTCATAAAATGCTGACACAGAGCAATCACATGTTACTTTGATCGCAGCTACCTGGGAGGCTGAGGCAGGAGGATCCCAAATTTTGAGACCGCCCTGGTCAACTTATCAAGATCCTAGTTCAACTTAAAAAAAAAAGGTGTGGGGATAGAGTTCAGGCCAAAGCCCTTGTGTTCAATCCCCAGTACCATGCACACACACAGGCTACACCACACTGAGGTAAAAAGTGTTGCCACAGATATGGAGAAATTGGAACCCAGTGCCATGAGAGGCAGTGCATGTAGTGCCGCTGCCATGGGAAGCCATGTGATGGCTCCCCAGAACACTGAACGCACTGTCACACAGTGTTACCATGAGGCACAGCTGTCCCACTTCTGGACACAGGTGTGGCAGAGCTGGAGCAGGAACTCAAGCCACACTCTGCCTTCTCAGCCACCCCGTCCTCCAGGCCCAGTGGAGGAGGCCACAGTGCATCACCCTACAGGCCAGGCTGACTCGGGCAGCCACCACACGGCCTTGGACAGAGGGGTCATAGTCACTTTTCTCATGCTGAGGCAAGATTCCCAGCACCCAAAGTTAAAGAAGGAAAGGCTTATAGGAAAGAAGGAAAAAGAAAAAATGATAAGAAGGGAAAAATGGAAACAAAGCTTTTGTAAATATGGAGGGGAAGAGGAGTTGGAGGGGAGGGGAATGGGGAAAAACAGAATCAAGTTATATCAGTACAGGGTACAAATGCCCTATAATGATTGTAACCATTCTGTATACCTAAAATGTACCAATAAACCTAATATAAAAAGAAGGAAAGGTTTATTGTAGCTTACAGTTTGTAGCCGTATGTGTATGAAACCTGTGGAGATTTCAGCCCAGTCTGCCAGCTCCAAGGCAGGGCCGCAGGGCAGAGGGGCATCCTGGCGGAGAGACAGTCCGTGGCAGGCAGAAGACGGCACAGCAAACAAGGGACCTTAGCAGCTTTTTCCTTTCCCTTTTATATTCTATCTAGGACATCAGGATTAGGGTGGTGTCAAACCAGTCATGGATTGATTCAGTAATCACACACCCTTAATCCTTGCACTCATGAATCAGTCACACACTCTAGACCCAACTATCTCTGAAAAAGCCCCACCTACGCATGAGGCTTTGGGGGGACATCTGAACACAGACCATAACAAAGGGAGTACAGCCCATGAGCTGAGGAGAGGAGAGGAGGCGGTGGGGAGGGAGAGGAAAGGAGAGGGAGGGGGAAGGAGGGGTTCAGAAAGGGGAGGGGAGGGGCGGGAGGTGCCCCAGGAAGAGGACATCACCTGGTCAGATGCACCGAGGCTGGGCCAGGTGGCGCCCCTCCCCGTGGGGTCAGAGAGGAAGCCTCTGGAAGGAGACATGGTCCGCACAACGCAGGCGATGTGTCTGATATCATTGCCCGTGTACTTTAAAACTAGTTGAAAGAGTGTTCTCCTTCTCACAGTAAGGAAAGAAGCACACGCTTTAAGTGACTTCTAATTCCAGCTCCCGGGAACATGGTGGGCCACAGAGACAGCTCTCAAAGTAAGGACAAGTCTGTGAGCCACCACCCAGCCACAGAGTGCGAGACCCACGTCAGCTGAGAGGTGACAGGGATGATGCTCAGAGCAGCCGTGCCACTGCAGGATGCTGCAGAAGATGCACCGCCTCAGCCTACAGGAAGGGGTGCCTTGGAAAGGCCAGCTGGCAAAACAAGGAAAGGCCGAGTGAGAGACATGGGAGCAGCAGGAGAGCCCTGAGCTAGGGAAATGACCCAGGGGCCGGGCGGCAGGGCCAGCGACGCAACAACTCTCCCCCAGCACACTGTCCCCTGAGGCCTTGAGCAAAATTCATTTTCAAAAGAACAAAAAACACAGCAAAATCTAAGAATTCACAGATGGGATCACTCAAACATTCAAGCAACAGATAATTCCCACAATATTTAGAGTGTTCTTGGAATGGAGGAAAAAAGGAAATCCTCTGGGTTATTTTTATGAATTAGCAGAAGAGTTTGCCAAGTCAGCTGAGGAGGTGTGGAGAGAGAAACCAAGGCAGAGGAGAGAGGGACAGGGACAGAGACAGAAAGAGACAGAGTGGGGGCCAGGCCCAGTGTGAACATCAGCCAAACGTTGGAGCAGAGGCAGCACGGGGGGTCCCACCCCAAGCACCCACCTGTCCCGGTAGCCAGGCGGGCGGGGGTGACAGCCAGGCTGATTGAACCTCCCTGCTCCTGTGGGAAAAGCTCTGGGGTAGCCACACTCCCTCCCCACATCAGCCCCAACACCACAGGGAAGGAAGGACCTGTAGCCCGGGGTGAGGGGCGCAGGGTGAGACAGGCCATAGGCAGGGGTCGCACACGAAGGCCAATGGCAGGGACACCTCAGTGTGTGCCTGGCACAGGATGGTGATGTGGACACACCAAGGCCTGAGCACACCACCTCAGGGAGTCCTGGCAGCCTTGTGGCTCCTCCCACCTGCACCCACATGGTGCCAATCCACCCCTCACTCCAAGCTGTGCCTGTGCCTCGTGGGTGAGCAGGATGCCTCCCATGCCTCCACAGGAGAAGCCCCGGGACCACAGGTGTGGCCAGCTGGCTTCTCTGTTGCTGTGTCTACCCTGACTGACCTCCTAGCTGGCACCCATGGGTCCTCCACACTGGGTGGCCCTGAGCTGTGGACATCTGTGCACTGCATGGTCACTGTCCTTAAAAAGGACCACGCAGGGGACACAGTCACACGGGAAGCCCAGATTTCACTTGTAGGAAGCAGTCGAGCAAGCCAGGCATGGTGCATACCAGTAATCTCAGCTGTTTGAAGCTGGGCATGGTGGTGCACACCTTTAATCCCAGCACTCAGCACTCGGGAGGCTGAGGTAGGAGGAGCGTTGTGAGTTCGAGGCCCGCTTGGGCTACAATGTGAGCACAAGGCTGGCCTGAGTTAAACAGTGTGACCCTGCCTCAAAAAGCCAAGGCTGGGAGTTTGGCTCAGTGACTTAAGCGCCTGACAGGTGAGAGGTTGTGAGTTCAATCCCTGGTGCTGAAAAAAAAAAAAAATCCCAGCTGTTTGGGATGCTGAGGCAGGAAAATCAAAAGTTTGAGCCCAGCCTGGGCAACTTAGTGACTTAGTGAGATCCTGTCTCATAAATTAAAACTTAGCAAAAAGGATACGAATGTAACTCCATGTGAAGTCCCTGAGTTTATTTTACAGAACGAAAGAAAAAGAGAAAGAAGAAAGGAAGAGAAAAAAAGGGAGAAAGAAAGAGAGGGAGGAAAAAGAAGGAAGGAGAAAGGAAGGAAGGAAAAAGAACCAGCTGAACTTTCCAAAGTGGCTGCACTACTTTAAACTCCAACAGAGCTGGCAGGCCTCGTCCCTGTGGTGATAATGGGTATGACCTGGCCTCCTACAGCTTTGGGCTGTGTTTCCTTCAGGCCAAGAATGCCCAGTGCCTTTTCACATGCTTATCCTACCCTCCTTGGGGGTGCAGCTATTCCTTTTTTGTTTTGTTTTGTTTTTTAAAATCCATTTTATTTCAAAGAGAAAAAAACAAAAACACGTCATTCAGGGAACAACAATAGTACATATATTGCACATTGTCATCCCCAAATCATTCACCCAGAGCACAAGACAGCTGCATTCAATTGTCTGAACAATACCAGTACAAATCTTTCTCTTCAGTGAACTCAGAGAAACGAGTAGCATAACTATCCTAACTATTATACACACACACACACACATATGTTGTTTCTTTCAGTTTCTCGCACTAATGAGACAATACAATGTTTGCACATATGTGTCTGATTTATTTCACTTATGACTATGGTCTCAAGTTGCATCCATTTACCTATAGAAGTCTCCAGTTTGTCCTCCTTTATGACTGAGTAGTACACCATTGTATAAAAAGACCACATCTTTTTTATCCATTCCTTGGTTGTTTCCAAGATCTGGCTGTTATAAACTGTGCCGCTGTAAGCATGGGTACACATGTATCTCTGTGGTAGGATGTTTTTAATTCTTCTGGGAAGATAACCAGAAGGGGAGTAGCTGGGTCTAATGGGACCTCCAGTCCTAGTTTTTTGAGGAATTGCCACACTGATTTCCACAGTGGTTACACCAGCCTGCATTCACACCAACAGTGGAGAAGGGTTCCTTTCTCTCACAGCCCCTCCAGCATTTGTTACTGGTTGATTTAGTCCTTCTTTCTGGGGTGAGGTAGAATCTCAGTGCTGTTTTAACTTTCATCTCTTGAATGACCAGTGATGTTGAATTTTCTTTCACATATTTATTCACTGTTTGTATTGCTTCATCTGAGAAGTGTCTATTCATCTCAGGTGCCCATTTTTGGTTTGGGTGTTTAAATCTTGGGGGAGCAGCTATTCCACTCCTTTGCATATTTTCAGGATGGGCTCCAAGGACGGTGTTAGATTCACAGAATAACTACAGAGAGGCAGGACGGGGAGCCATCAAGGCCACCTCCCATCAGTGAGGTCACAGTTGGGGCATCCCCGAGGTGGACACGTGGCTCGCTGGCGTCCACCGTCCATTCAGGTTTCCTCAGGTCCCACCCAGGACACCCCCGGATGTGGGGTCATCACAGCGCCTTGGGTACCTCAGCTGTGCTGGTTTCAGTGACCGTGACCGTGGGAAGTGCAGCCACCTCACTGTGAGGAGCAGAGGCTCACGAATTTTGACTTTTTGTTGTTGTTTTTCATTTCCATTCCATTCACGATGCTTTTAATTTCCCGTCTGATTTAGTCTTTGGCCCGTGGGTCATTGGGAAAGAGTCATTCCAGGTATTCAGGATTTTTGCAGATGTCTTTCTCTCTCTGAGTTGAAGTGGCGGAGGCTGGGTTGCCAGCTAGTGACACCCTAGGGCAGCGGAGCTCAGGGCCTGGGCTCTGGCGGGGAGGTGGGGCCCCAGCCTCCGTTCTCTCTCCAACATACCCCACACTCCAGCCGTGAGGTGCTATGTTGCTGCCGCCCTAAAGCAACAGGGCCAGATGATCATGGCCTGGAGCCACAGGAGACCTTGCATCTGTTTAAATTGATCATCTCAGATGGTCTGTTACAGCAACAGAAAACTGATCAACACATTTCTGCTGTTCACTTCTCATTTCATTGTGCTGTGGCCAGAGGATATGTTTTTTTGTTTTGGTTTGGTTTGGTTTGGTTTTTTGGTTTTTTTGTTTGTTTGTTTGTTTGTTTTTGTACTGGGGATCGAACTCACAACCTTGCACCTGCCAGGCAGGTGCTTAGGCCACTGAGCTAAATCCTGGGCCCTGGAGGATATGTTTTGTAGCCCTCGAACCCTTTCACAGTGGCTGGGGCTTTTTTTGTACCCCGAATACGGTCTGCCTTTGCAGATGCTCTGTGAATGCTTGGCCAGAACGTGCACCCGGTCAGCCGCGGTAATTGTCTGCAGGCCAAGTTGGCCATTGGGTCTTTCCAGCCGTGCACGCCCTATTGCTTTTGCGCCTTTCAGTCTGCGGTTACAGAGTGGCACCGCCTTCACCACCTGCAGTGGCGAGTTTGTCTGTTTCTCAGCTAGCTTTGTCTGACTTTGTCCATCTGAAGCTCAGTTGAAAGGTGTGGGAGAGCTGTCACAGAAAGTGACCTTTGTCCTTGACACCTGTGCTCTGATGTCCGTGGCCCTCTGACACTGGCATAGCTGGTTCTAATGCTTCTTTTTCCTACTTGTGTCTTGATATTTAACACGGGCTTCTCGTAAGTGGTACAGAGCTGGATCTTGACTTTTGTTTCGTTTTGTTTTGTTTTTTGAGATAAGGTCTTGCTATGTAGTTCAGATTAGTCTTAAATTCACTTTGTTCACTTTGTAGCTGTAATGGTTGAGTCATTGTATCAACTTGAGAAGTTTAGAAGTTTAACCAAGCAACTCAGCAGGGAGTCAGGGTCCTCACTTTGTAAACATCCTCAGCCTGTGCAAGAGGAGGACACAGAGATGGTGTGACTCATACACCTGCCCTGAGGGGACAGGTAACCTGCATGCAATATAAGGGAGGAAAACAGGCTGTCTCCCTCCTTTTTGCTCTTGTTGCTTTTTCTGTCCTCCACCAGCCGTCATCTGCTGCCCCTCTGCTGTACCACCCTGCTCTGGAGCCAGCTGACACAAACTGTGAGCTAAGTAAAGCTTTCCTCCCCTAACTTTTGGGTATCAGGTATTTTGTCTCAGCAATGAGAGAAAAGTAAGACAGTAGCCCAGGCTGGCCTTGAACTCACAACAGTCCTCCCGCATCAGCCTCCCAAGTACTGGGGTTACAGGCCTGTACCATCATACTCGGTACTCTCTCTGCCTTCAAATGGTTTGTTCATCCTGTGGTTCTTGCTTCTTTCTTTCTTTCTTTTGTTCTTTTGATTTTTTGATACGGGGTCTCGTTATGCAGTTCAGGCTGGACTTGAACTCACTATGTAGCCCAGGCTGGGCTCCAGCTCACAGTGATTCTGCTGCCTCAGCCTCCCGAGTGCCGGGATTAAAGGCGCGCACCGCCACACCCGGCCTTGCTGCTTTCTGCAGAAGCTCTGGAAGTCCTCTTTTGTGAGTGTCTTTAGTTACACTGTCTTGACTGCCTCGATGTCCTGAACTGATTCAAAACATTTCCCTTTCATGCCCATTGTGACTTTGGGGAAGAACCAGAAGGCACATAGTGCCAGGTCCAGTGACTAAGGTGGGAACAGGGTCATGTTTTTATGAGCTGCCTTTCTATTGGATGGTGCTTAGCAGTAGCATTGACTGTATTTTTGCTCACACCTCGTAGACATACAGGAAAGATAAGCCCAGACCTACTTCAGAAAGTGGCAAAAATGGTGGGATGAGTGTACTCAGAGCCGGGGAAGACTTGGGGGGTTCATGGTAATGCGCCTTTTACTGTAATTACTAGGTATTCACACATTCACCGTATGTCTTGGTCTCACCGTGTAAATAGGATTGGCCTTTGAATTTTCACCAGCAACATCATGAACTGGAACAGCTGAGAAATGGCTTCAAAGTTGTAAAGGAATTCCTTTCTGATCAGGGTTTTACCCAGCCCAACTGCTTCTCCATGAGGAAGAACAGAGACCCCAACTCACTCCCACACACCCAGAAACTGCTGTGCAAAAAAAGCTGGAGACTTGGGGTGGACGCTGAGGCCTCTGTCACCGATCCAATGGGAAAGACCAGTTCTCCAGGATAGAGCCACGGCTAGCCGTGCCCAGCGTCCATGCGAAAGTGTGCCACTATGGGCTGCTGGGGGCGAGGGGAGAATCCCCTGGGAAAGGAGGCACTAGCAGCAGGCGCAGGGGTCCAGAGGGAAGCTGGGTGCCCTGTCTGACCTGGGGGCGGAAAGCAATGCAGCACCCAAGGGGCCCCTCAGGCTTGCTGACTGCTTTGTGGATCACAGATCACAGCTTCATAACGCATGTGTCCACCAGCTCAAGCACCACAACAACACCCCAGGTGGGAAGATGGAGGCAAACGCCGGGTGTCACCCACGTTCAGGTTGCACCCTCCCCGTGTCTCTTCTCCGAACAGGACAGAACTCTCACAATACCCACCACGCAGAATCCGTGGACACTGGGGTTGGGGTGGGAGTCACCCTGACACCACAAGGCCTAGCTTCTGCCCTGGGGACTGTGCCTCGAAAACACGCATGTCCTGGAAGACCACCTTCACAACCAACCAGCAGAAAGCAAATTACGCGATACTGAGGCTCCCTCTCACTCCAGAGAGAATGGGAGTCGTAGAGAAATGAATTAATAACAAATGCTGGTGGGGCTGTGGGGAAAAGGAGCTCTTCAACGCTATTGCAAACTTGTAAAACCACTGTGGGAATCAGTGTGGAGGGTCCTCAAAATGCTAAACTAGAAACTCCATTTGACCCAGCTGTTGCCTTCTAGGTATCTTCCTGAAAGAGTTAAAGACATCGGGCTGGGGATATAGCTCAGTGGCACAGTACCTGCCTGGCAAGTACAAGGTCTTGAGTTCAATTCCCGGTAACCTTCCCCACGAACACAAAAAGTGTTACAGACATCATATTATAGGGATACAGGGATCCATGCATACTCAAGTTTATAGCAGCACCATTCATAAAATAGCAGCAGCAATTCATAATAGCTAAACCTTGGAAGTGGCTTATATGCCCATCTGCAGAAGCGTGGATAAAGAAAATGTGATCTTCACACACAGTGGAGTGCTCCTCGATCACTGATAAGAGAAACTTGCATCATCTGCAGGAAAACAGCTGCACCTTGAGACCATGTTAAGTGACATAAACCAGACACTGCAGCTTAAATATTGCAGGGTTTCTCTTATTTGAGAAACCAAAATATAAATAAAGAGCAAAATAAAAGATAGATGATAGGAAGTAGGGAGATCAATCTTTTTGTAAATGGGAAGGGGCCAGGGGACAGAGGGAGTGGGGGTGGGGGTGTGGAAAGACTTAGAATGCGTTACACACATGACCAGCTACGCGCAGAAGTGTGACCACAGTGCAGTGCAAAGCTGTACCAATGAAGCAGAAATCAGCAGCCAAAGACCAAGCAGGCAGCGTTCGGAAGTCTGAGCTGCGCGGCCTGGCCTGGGACTTCACAGAGCCCTAAGGGACACTACATTTGTGGCAATGTGGATGGCAGGGCTGCCTTGGACGCACCCCTGAGTGGCTCCCCTCTCCAGCCAGGCCAAGCGGGCTCCCCCAGCTCCCTGCAGGGAAACTCACCAAGGCCTGGTGGGGTTTGTGCCCCCTGCCTTCATGAAAATCATCCTGAGTAAACGGCCAGTGCCTCAGTTACCCATGTCTCTTCCTTTATTTTTCCGTATTGCTTCAGTTCCCTACAATGAACTTTTACTATTTAATAGAAAAATAATACCAGTCACCTCCATCGTAGGGACGCCTGGAGGACCCCTAGCTCCCAGCGGAGATGACACGGGTCTGTGCTACAGATCCTCAGGTGACACGTTTCAGTCAAAAATAAAAAACATACTTTTAAAAAGTACACGAAACTTCCATAAAGATCCAGATGCCCTGGGCACACAGATTCCACAGTGTGCATAAGATTTCAAAAAGTAGACTCAGTAAAGTCCATACATGAACATGAAACAGGGTCTCACTGAGTCGCTAAGTTGCCCAGGCTGCACTTGAAATTACAATCCTCCTGCCTCAGCCTCCAAGTCCTGTATGACAGGTGAGCAACACTACTTAGCAAGGAAGCATTTTCCAGAGACAGCAGGGTCAGGAGGAGCTGCAGGCTGTGAGGGTGTCAGCTCCCTGGGCACCTCCTGCCTGGAGAGAGGAGAAAAGGCTTTGCATGCTTCTAAGTGCAGTGCTGCCAACACAGCCACGGAAGGGTAGCGGGGGCCCAGTGGGTCCAGGCAAAAACTAAGCCATCGCATGGAAATTTTATATTATGTAAGGGGAATGTTTGGTAGTTTTGCAACAGGACCTCACTGTGTCTCTAGACTGGCCTTGAACTCTCTGGCACAAGTGATCCTCCTGCCTCAGCCTCCAGTGTCACTGGGATAGCAGGTGTGCCACACCTGGCTTCTAAGAGGAACTTCTGAGCAAGGACAAGATGTGACAAAGAGGGTGTGGGCAACGCACCTGCTAAGCTGCCTACTCCAGGTGCCTCCCCAGGATGCCCTCACAGTCCTGGTCCCAGGAGGGCTGTGGCCCAGCACAGGGCACCCTGGGGAGCCAGAATCCTTCTCCTTTCCACGCCAAGGAGCAAACTCACATCCAAGAGGCTTCAGGGTCCCAGCAGAGATGACTACTGGGCAGGACCAGCCTCTACCGTCCCACCCGCTGCACATGCTCATGAGAAAAACAAACAGGAACACTCCTGCTGGGGGCCTGGGGTCTGCTCCTGTGCTGGCGTGGACATAGCCCTGCCTCTGAGAGCTGCTGGGCTGGCCTGAACTCTTGCCCACCAGTGGCCTCATGGAGAGGGGCACAGAGGCCTGGGCACGTGTGCCATGGCACCCGTGTGGTTCTGGGTACTGGCCCAGGGCCTGGAACTGATCGAGGCCCCATGGTAGCCATCCTGGCCCAGAAGCTGAGCCCTGCCCACCTCCTGCTAGTTCAGATCTTGCCCCTGGAGAGCCAGCATCTTTGGCTCCTTCCACCTCTGCAGTCCGCCTTCTCTGCTCCCCCAAACCGCTCTGGGGACCCACAGGTGCCGCCATCCTGGCTCGGGGAGAGGATGCACAAGGACTTGGGCAAGATGAAAGTGCCAGTCAGGGCCTCACACCAGGCCGGGCTCGGTGACAGATGGCGCACCGCAGGCTTCAGGGCAGCTGTGACTCCTGCTGCTCACCCTCACCCACATGCCCACCGCCGCGACTCACAGCCCAGGAATGCAGCCTCCGTGGTGGGAGGTGCCAAGGGGGGAACGACAGTCAGGGGTGAAGTTCAGGGGTGAGGGCTGGGGCTGGGGAGGGCCACCGCGGAAAGGGCAGGACACAGACAAGGCCAGCGGCAGCGGCTGCAGATAGAAAACGGGACCAGGCAGCCTCCATCAGAGCCGGCTTCAGTGGCAGCAGCCCACAACCAACTCATCCTCCAGTTCCTGGGCCTGGGGTGGACCCAGCAGTGCCCAGCACCCAGTTGTGCTCAGCACCCATGCCAGTGTCCAGCACTCAGCACCCAGCACCAGTGCCCAGCACCCCTGGTCCCAGAGCCCGCTCCTCCCACAGGACCAGCAGGTCTCTCTATGGGTTACCTGCCCTGCAGAGAGGGACCGGAGGCCCCGAACCTCTAGACAGGGGCTGTGTTTGCCTCGGTTCGAGGTAGAAAGGGTGCAGCTCAGTAGTGTCCCTGGACAGCCCCAAAGTCACCAGCTGCTGAGTAAGGACAGCACCGGGTGGCTGCGGAGGCCATGGCTCAGGCTGGAGAGATGCGGCTGAGGGCTTCCTGCCCTGGTGGGGCCCCTGCCCTGTGCCCCATGCACTCCCCCTCCCCCTGCAGGGACTTGAGAGGACGGGACTGGTGCACCCCCACCCCGAGGCAGGGTTCAACAGCAGCCACTGCTCTCCCAGGCCCCTCTGGGCTGGGCTGGGCTCTCAGGGTCTGGGTCCTGGACTGGCCAGCTTCCGTCTGAAGTTTCATTAATTCCGGTCCGGTTAACCTCCCTGCACCAAGCCTGCCCTGTCCTGCAGGGTGAGGTGTTAGCCGCGGGCACGATAACACCTCCGGATCCTCCGTGAGCAAGCCGGCACACAAGGGCTCCCTCCCTCCCACAGAGCCTGGGGGCGCGGTCCTGCAGGGCTCGGAAAGCACCTCCCTCAAGGGTCCTCCAGTCACCAGGGATTTGGGGCAAGAGGCGATGCTGCTCAGCTGAGAGCACACAGCGCGCGAGTGTTGGTATTTCAGCCTCAAGTGTCTGCCGCTGCCTGCTCTGCAGGGAAAGCAGACACTGCCTGTGAGGGGCAGAGCCAGGGACCTGAAACCCGGCACTTCCCACTACGCCCTGTCCCTGACCCCGGGAGTTCAGGTACCCACCTTGGTCTTTACCACCTCAGCTACTTCTAGCTCAGGATGCCTAAAAAGAAACCCCAAGAGATTCACAAACACACCCACAGAGTAGGTGAGTGACTGTCCCTTAGCTTCCCCTCTGATGGGGGGCATGATGCCAGATGGAGCAGCAGCAGCCACTTTGAGACTGTGAGAAGCAAGCTGAGCATGAAAGCTGCACCGAGGATAAAGGTGGCACCTGCCACCACCAGGTCCCCAACCACACGGATGAGCCCCCTCAGGATGCCCTGTCACCAGTTACTCGGTCCTGAAGCACTTCCTTCCCACACACCTGGAGTGTCCCCTCTGCACCCACTGCTTCCTGTGGCCCAGTTCAGCCTGTAGCTCCACCATCACCAGCTTCAAGGACCAGGCAGCAGAGGGGTGGCCCTCAGTATGGAGAGGCCAGAGCCTGACAGAGCAATGGACCCTGGGGCTCGGGTCCCCAAATCCTGGCTGCCCTTTCCCACGGCACAGCATCATGTGGAGCCTGGCTGTCCTGAGCTCCTCCTGGGGCTCCCACAACCTGGGGACCCCACAGCAGGACCAAGGTGGGCTGCTAGAGGCCTGGGCGGGAGCTAGTGGTACCCACGGGCAGGGCCAAAGGTGCCTGTCCAGGCCCAGCCAGGCCCTGTGTCCTGGGACCCCAGCCCCAGTCCTCAGGCTTGGTCGAGGCCTGGGCACTCCAGAGCCCCGGATACCAGGTGTCCCTGGTCACTCCCTCCTCGGTGGGGAGACAATCTGAAGGCCAAGAGTGACCAGATTCGACCAGCCCCATCACAGGGAGCTCCAAGGTGAGCAGTGGTCCAGGGTCCTCCCCCAGCTGCCTCCAGCCTCGGTCCCGCAGGGTCCGAGTACCACCATGAGCCTCGGTGTGCTTCAGTGAGTCTCTCCTGCCTCTGCCTGTCTCCTGCTCTCTCTCCCTCCCCTCTCACCCGCTTCTCCCCGCTCCCGCCCTTCCCTTCCCTCTCAGCAGCCCCTCTGTTTCCCTCTGTCCCTGTGGGCCCCGTGTCCTTTTCCCCTCTTTCTCCATGTGTTTCTGGCTGTCCTTTCTCTTCTGTCCTTGTCTCTCTGCGGCCTCCTCTGGCTGCCCAGTGTCAGGCTTGGTCTGTCCCCAGGCTCTGTCCACCTGGAACCTCCATCTGGGCTCTGCCCCTTTCCTGTCTGGTGTACACCAAAGCTGCCTCCCTCGGCGAGAGGAACCCAGAGCCCCAGACCCGTAGCCGTGCCCACCTGGAGCAGCAGAAGGTATTTCCGTCACAGCGCGTGCCCAGGGCAAGCCTATCTCCCGCCCTGTGTGCCGCAGCCTTGCCCGCCCCAGCCACCCTCCTGGGGCTCCCCGGGCACCCGCAAAGCCGCCCTGTCGCCGCTGCAGGAGAAACTTTGGGCGGACGTGGAGCAAAGAGGGAACCCAGGCTGGCAATTACCCAGCTAATTTCAGCCATGTAGACAGGCAAATCAGATATTCTGGTTTCCTCAGAGCCCACTTCAGGGCCTGAATTAGCCGCCTAATTAATTATCTGGAACAGCCTGGGACTGGCAGTTTAGAACAAGGTCCCAACCAGCATAGGGTGCTGGCCTGACACACTGTGGTGATGTCACCAGCCTCCTTGGAGCCAGCAGCCTCCTCTTGACCAAGGTGGGAGGCGGGCAGTGGCCAGCATTCCTCTGGCCTGAGGGAGGTGCAGTCGTCTCCCCATCCCTCCCACTGGGATGTGCTACTGTCTGTGTGCCCCGCCCACAGAGCCTGGGACCCACTCTAGCTGGGGACCATTGGGGCAGGTGTCTCACAGGAGCTCTGTGGAGCCTGGACAGCAGCTCTGGGGGCTGAAACCCACCCAGGACAGTGCCAAGGCCTCAGGGGTGAGCTGACTTGACAGCCCTGCCTGATGCCTGTGCCACCAGGTGCCAGCCCTTCTGCCACAACCCCTGCTCCTCTACAGGCACTCAAGTCATGGTCCCCTGCCAGCTCCAGTCCTAGGCCCAGTTTTGGGCCATGAGAATGGCCCTGGGCCAGGTAGGGACAGGGCTGCGTGTCCAGCAGCAGCCCCAGGCTGCGTAGGCCAGGGTCCTGACACACACAGAAGAGACTGCCTGCGATCCGCAAGGCTCAGAGTCACACAGAACCTTTTCCTGTCCTGTGTCCAGCCAGCCCTGGTTCCCCAGGGACCATGCTGGCCTCACCCAGGTGAGTCCTGGCCAAAGGCCACAGCTGGCTCTGTGCCACCCCGTCCCACCGTGCTGCCGCTATGGCTTCCCCCACTGCGGCACTGCCCAGCATGGTTGTGGGTGCAGGGGCTGTGAGCACTGCCAGGTGGGTGCCTGTGCCCATCCAGCGATCCTACCTCCCAGGGCCTGCTTCATCACAAACTCCATGACGATGGCTTGGTTCCTCGGCGACCACTGGGTCAGGGCTCACATAGGAGGGGGCAGAGTCCCTGCTGGGGAGAGCACAGGGTTAAGATGTCCCCAGACCCTCTGTGTCCCCTGTCCTGCCAGGGCCCCTGCTGCCGGGCTTCATTCCTCGTACCCAGCCCAGGATGGTCAGCCTCTGCCCAGCTGGTCCTGTGAGTTCCCTGCCCGGCTCTCAGCTGCTACTGGGGGTCTCACAACTCGGGCCCCATGAAGGAGCCTGGCACCAGGCTGCAGGGAGCGGGGGTGGGGCCCAGGGCATTTGAAGGTCACGGCCCTGCTAGCAGCTGGCTCTGGCCACTGGCCTCCTGGTGGTCCTGGCCACGTGTGGGGCAGTGGTCTGTCTACAGGATGTGAGAGGAAGGTGGCAGGTCCTGGGTCCTTTCCAAGGCAGCTGACAGTCTCCAGAGTTGAACTGTGTCCCTGGGTGACTCCAGTGACCTCCATGGCCCCCAGCACAGGACTGGGTGGAGGAGAATGGAGGGAACAGAGGGGGATGGAAGGATCCAGCCCCCAGGGTGGTGGGGGCATCAGGAGTGGGGTGCCTAGAGGGCAATTCTGTGGGGGCCTCCTGAAAGGCCGCAGCACAGCAGTGCACCTGCCCTGAGGGGTGCCACCTGGCAGGGAAGCCCTGGTCCCAGGGGACATGCTGCTTCACGGTCGTCCCTGGGCAGCCAAGGACACCCCCTTGGGAACTCAGGGGGTGGTGGGAGGGACCCCAGATGCTGGTTGCGGGGCCTTTGCTGCAAAGCTATTCTCTTCCAAACTTCACCCTGGCTGGGGGAGGGGACCTGAGAGGCTCCGACCAGGACCCTGGGCTCTGAAGGCAGGTAGGGTACCGGGCTGGTGGCCTCGGGGTGTCCTGAGCAAGGGGAGAGGGATGGAGACAGGAATGGCAAGGCGCAGGGACTCAGAAGCGGCCAGGAACCGCGGGCCGCTTCAGCACCGCGCGGTGGACAGCGCCCGCTCAGCGGGGGCGCCGGACGGGTCGGGGGCAAGGGTAGTCAGGGGTCCTAGGGGCTCTGGGCGCGGAGCGGGGTCCAGGGCTGACCAGGGACCCGCAGGCACCTAGAGGTACCGGGGGAAGCTGGGGGCGCCGGAGGGATCTGAACAGACCGGAGAGGCGGGGGGATCCGGGAGCCAAGCAGGGGTCTGGGAGCAAGGGGGTCCGGATCGCGAGGGCCGGTTACCTCCCGGCTGCAGTCAGCGGCGGCGCGCGCTCGGGCCGGCGGGGTCCATGTGGCGGCTGCGGCGGCGCTGAAGGGCAGGAGGAGGGCGCGTCACTAGGAGGCGTCCGCCCCCCGCCCGCGTCCCGCATGACGAGGAGGGAGGGCGGTGGCTCCGGGAGAGGCGACAGCCGCGCCCCGCCCCCACGTCCGCACCTGGCCTGAGACCCCTGCGTCCCGCCGACCCGACCCTCCCCGCCTGTGCTGCCGGCGGCGCTGGCCTGTCCCGTCCAGAGCTGCGGGGCCTGGCTCGGGGTCGCAGGCTGAGCCCCCGTGCCCAGTGCAGACGCGGGGCAGGGACTCCTGAAGGTCACTGCGGACGTCCGCCCGCCCCTTCCCCATCCTGGTTTCCCTGCCCCTGCACCGCGGGGCGCAGACACTGCGAGGTCGGCCAGGCCCACCCACCCAGGCCCCTGCGGGACAGGCCAGGGTCATGCGGGGACGCGGGGAGTGCTGGGCTCCTGCCAAGGGAGGCTCCTGGCCACGGGTGGACTCTGCAGGGACACTGCATCACTTATCACAGAGCCTCACCCACCTGGGAGCCCAATCGTCTGTGCCGCCCCCTCCTCCCTAGCCAACAGGGACTGTCCACAGAGGTCACTCAGGCAGGGGAGAGGCTGACGGGAGGTGCCAGTGGTCCCAGGAGCCCCAGCCCCAGCACTGCCCACTCCTCCTGCTGCAGTGGGAGGGGGGCAGCTCCACAGCTGCAGAGGCCCGGATGGCACCAGGCTGGCTCTGGGAGTGTGCAGAGCACCGTAACCCCGTGCACAAGATGGAGTCACCTGAGCCCACGCTGCCCAGCCTGCCACCCAGTGAGCCAGACCCAGGGTGATGGCCAGAGGAGAGACGTGGCCTGGGAAGGAGAGGTTGCACCCTGCAAGACCCTGGGGGGGTCCCACACCAAACCCAGACCATCACCTCCAGGTTGGGCAGTTTGCTGGGTCCCAGTGGCATCTGGGAAACTCGAGTTCCACAGAATCCCTGGAGCATCCAGGGACTGGACTTCTGAGCTGGAGCCCAAGGCCAGTTCCACCCTCCAGACTCAGGGCTGGGGGACCCTGCGCTGACAGCAGACTCTGTGCTGATGCAGAACCGGCCATGTGGCCAGGGACAGGCACTGTCCAGGGGAGAGAAGCCTGGCCAGCCTTCGATTCTGTCCCATCTGCTTCAGTCTGCCTCCCTCTGTCTCTGGCTCTGTCTTTGTCTCTCTCTGTCTGTCCCTGTCCATCTCTCTGTCCTTACTGCATGCCTGTCCACACAGGCAGCCACCCTTCTCAGCTCTGTTTTCCAAGTTGAGCTGGAGGGAGATTCAGCCACGCCCTGGCCACAATGAGGACCCTTCTGGAAGGGCCAAGGACTGCTGCAAGTCTCAAGGTCCTACCCAGGGAGACATAGGAACTCGGGGAAGATGGACGGGGTGGGATAAGGAGCCGACAGCCAGTGAGCAGGTTGCGTGGAAGGTGATGGGGTGCTGGGAGGGTTCGCTGGCATCACTTCCAGCCTTGGTGGGGCCCGTGCATCTCTGTCATAGGACCCACATGGCCGAGGTGGCCCAGAAACTGCAAATGCAAATTCCGTAAGGCACCACCCAGCAAGAACAGCAGTGGGTGCCACCATTTCTGGCAAGATTTCATCTTCTTTTGAAAGGTGACCACATGAGAAGCAGGATGGAAGGTCGTCCTTGTCCTGAGCTGGGCTCAGGTAGAGGGGACATTTCACAGTCACACACACCAATACCTGGACAGTCAGCACTGTCCAAGAGCCCTGGACATGCTGCCCTTGGTGTCCATGGCACTTAAGAGAGGGATAGAGGAGCTGTATTTGGAGTCCTGGGAGAGGAAGGGACACAGGCCACGTGGTAGATGGCGCTAAGCCGGGCCCATTCTAGGTCTCACAGCCTCCCACATGAGCGCCTGCCCCATTCCTCAGGCCTTCAAAGAACCCAGCCTTCCACCAGCTCATGCTGGCCAGACACAGGACACAGGCTAACTGCCCAGGCCCCAGCCCTGGTTCTCAACCTCCTGGGAACTCAGGATGGTGCAAAACATCAGGGGAGCCCAGAGCCCACAGCCATATGGCACACCTCGGGCCTGGGAGCACTCTGCTCCCTCTGTGGCCTGCAGGCCCCCAAGCAACCAGGGCAGGAGCCAGACAATCCAGGAGGTAGAGGATGGGCCCAGCACCCTGACTAGGGACTGAGGAGGTGTAGGCTGAGCAGTCTGCAGACCTGAGCCTCTATGTAGCCCCCCAGAGCTGCCTCACTATGGAAGATGGGTTGCCCTGTGCAGACCATGTGTAGGTCTGGAGTTCCAGCTGCCTGTCACCATCCAGGGGAAACTGGCTGCCTGTCTCCTTTGTTGCACCCAACTTGTGCCATCAAAGGCCAGCTGCCTCCTGTCCCCTGGCCTGGAGCGCCAAGATACCCCAAGAGGCCTCGAACACAGTGAGCAGGGTCTGGGGTAACTGGTGTTTCAGGTGAGATTCGGGGCATCAGCCTGGGGTGGGATCATTCTGCTGTGGGGCTGTAGCGGGCAGGGGTGGCCTCTCCATCACTGCAGCAGGGGCTGTGGTGCCAAGCTGTGGCCCAGTCCCCACAGGCTGCTGGGCCAGAGAGTGTCAGGAGGACAGCACCCCACTGCAGGAGCGCAGAGGCACAGGGGACCACTGGGGGTGTGCAGGAGAGGTGCGGTTTGAGTTCTTGAGGTCTCTCTGCAAGGCTGCCTTGTGGGAACACAAGCAAGCACCCAGTAGCCCTGTGCTCCATGGGCCGTTTCCCAAAGGTGAGTGACTCCCCAGCCAGGGTCCGGCTGTGCCAGCCACCACCATGAAGAAGCTAGGAGCAGCACGCTGGCCACTCTGGGCCTGTCAGAGCCTCAGCCACCAGCAGGAAGGGTGGACTTGCCAGTCTCCTGCCTGGGCTCTGCCTGGGTCAACCAAGCCCAGCTCACACCCCCTGGAAGGCCATCCCAGGCCCACAGCCTCCCACCCCCGCCACCGTGGCTAGGCCCCAGGCTGGCCTTGGCTGGTTCTGTGGAAGGTTAGGGAGTGTGGACATGTCACCCATGTGAGGAGCCCACAGGTCACAGCAGCACAAGGCACAGAACCCCAAGTGAGGCCCCATGCCACCCTTAGACAAGGGAGAGCCTGCGGCCCATGCACACTGGGAGCGGTTCCATCCAGGCCTCAGAGGAAGGACTGTCACTCCAGGAGCACAGGTGTGGGTCCTGCTGGGCAGCGTGCAGATGGCACAGCCCAAGACAGAACCAGACTGGGGGTGGGAGGGGGCAGAGTGCTGCGGACAGTGCCTGGGGGAGGGGCTGGTGGGGAGGCAGAGAAGCTGCACCTTGCGGTGATCTGGATGCTCCTGAGTCCAACGCATGAGAGGTGTGGAGGCCAAGGAGGGGCTGTGAGTGTCTTGGGAGGGGTGGAGGCTGAGTTGGGCTGTGGTTGGGCTGGGAGTGGACCCACAGGCTGCTCCTGGGGCTGCACTTGGGGCCCTCTGTTCAGGTTGAGAGTTTGGCGTCACCCATCTTCCCCATTCTCACTTGAGGGAACTCTTGCTGCCTCCAGGCCTGAGCCCTGTGCCTCTGAACCTAGTATCGTGGCCCTCTGCGGTTCCCTTGGCAGGGTTTTTCCAGCCAAGCACTGTGAGAACCTCTTTCTACCACAGAATCCTGGCGCCACCGCAGGCCCCAGGGAATCTTGTTCCAAAGTTTGTAGTGTCGATTCAATAAAAAGCAGAATAAATGTTGAATCATGGGTTTTTGAACCACCGTGACACTGACTATAAAGTAGCAAAGACCCTCGAACGTTCTGTGTGCAGCCTGGGCCCTGGGCCAGCTGGGGGCTCCCTGTGGGCACTGTGCTGTGCCCACACCTGGCAAGGTACTCAGGCTGGGCAGGCGAGGTCATGGGGTCCCCCAGCATAGAAGGCAAGGTGCACATCCTCAGCTGGGTGCCATGTCCTGGGCCTGTCCCCTCAGGGTGTGGGTGGTGTGGGATAATCCGTCTGAGGTTGAGACTTAGAGGTTTCCCTGAGCTGTGTTGCATGGAAAAGGGGAGACTGCACCCCAGCGCTGAGAGGAATCTGACAGGTATGGGGATGAAAGAGGGACTCCGTGTGTGTGAGAACCCTGCTCAAGACCCTGCAGGCTCCCAGGGACGGGTGAGTGGGGACAGTCAAGAGTGTCCCATGGTGGCCCAGAGCATGCAACCCTGAGGACCAGCACCACAGCAAGGTGGTTGGTATCTTCTGCAAAACAGGGTGGTCAGAGAGAGGGCACAGGCTTGGCTCTGAGAGGCCAATGACGAGGAGGCCCTAGGGAAACTGAGGTTGGGGTCACAGTCACCATAGCAGCAAGACCAGGGTGCAGTGGGGCTGCAGGTGGTGTCCACAAGGCAAGGACAGGCAGCCTGGGCTTCCCTAACACACACAGCCAGAAGGCTGGAGATGCTGATGAGAAGCTGCACCCTACGCTGGTCTCCAAGTCTGAGCTGAAGTATGGGGCCAGTGTCCTCTCCACCTGGGGCCTCTGAGGATAGCCAGATACAGATCCAACTCGCCACTGGCCAGGTGATGGGAAAAGCCACCTGATCTGCAGTGAGGCCCAGGTCATCCTGCCCCTGCAGGGCCCCTGGCAGACGGTGGTCACACAGGTGGTGCCAGCATGGAAGATTGATGGGAACTCTGGGACATCACCCGAGAGAGCACCGGGAACCAGGGTCCACCCTGGGCAGTGCAGTGGTGGGACAATCCACAGTGCAGACCCAAGCAGGCGGGGGTGACCAGGTCGCAAGGACACGTCGGCCACACAGGGCACCCATGACCCGGACTGAAGAGCATGGTATGGGCTGGGTGCCAGCTGTGGCCCCAGCCCTATCCACAGGCTGGGCCCTCCAGCCCTTCTGTGAGGCCCTGGGCACTGCCGCAATGGGGCTCACCACTTGGACTCGCCCAGGCTCCCTGGAGAGCAGCAGGGCATGGGACCCCACATCCCACTTCCTCCTCACCCACAGCTAGAGCTGCCCACCCGCACGTGTGTCCAGGATCCCTGGTCGGAAGGACACAGCTGGCGAGGGCCAGAGAGCATCTCCTCAGGGTCAGAGCCAGGAGGCGCTGATGGACACAGGGAGCGAGAGCCAGAGGTCTGTGCTCGTGGCATCGGCCTGTTTCCCACCAGTCACCATTCTCTCCCCGCCAGGCGTCTGCATCGCCACTGGTCTGGCGTGATGGACGCTCAGTACGGTGTGAGGAAAGGTGAGTCTGCTCCTCTGAGGAGACATCTGCGAGTGGAATCCAGTCACATTGTTTTATTTATTTTTTTTATTTTAAAGAGAATAAAACTGGGGGCTGGGGATTTAGCTCAGCGGCATAAGTGCCTGCCTGGCAAGCACGAGGTCATGAGTTCGATCCCCAGTACCTTTAAAAAAAAGAGAGAGAGAGAATATAAAACTGAACCAAATAAAACAGAATGAAGCCAATCAAAACAGAACAATGAAAGCAATACGGGATTTCAAATCAAGATACTAGGAAATCAACAATGGCTACCATAATGTCTCGTTTTCTTCATGATAGCTGCCCGTACCATAAGACCTAATAAAATCAAATAAAACATAACAGAATAAAACAAAACCTAACAAAACAATGAAAACAATACAGGAATGCAAACCAAGATAATAGGAAATTAACAATGGCTGCCACCTTTCCTTTTCAGACATTTCCTCCCCTATCACTTTCACAATATCTATTGTACATTTTGGATCCCACTAATGCCTTCAGTATTTTATGCTAGGGAGATAACATGATGTTCACCCTTACGAGTCTGAACCATTTCACCTATGAGCATGATCTCAAGTTGTATCCATTTACCTACAAGAGTCTTAGATTATCTTTCTTTATAGCTGAATAGATTTTGATTGTATAAAAATACCGTATCTTTCTTATCCATTCTGTGGTTGATAGACAAGCTATCCCTGCTTTTTTCTGGTTTTCTGTAGCATGGAACATTGTTTTCTCTCCTTTGACTTTTGGTCTATGGATTTCCTTTTGAGTTAAACGTGTTTCTTGTATAGAGCATATTGATGGATCTTGTTTCTTGATCTACTCTCCCTGTGTTTCTTTTTATTGGTGAATCAAGGCCATCAATATTAATGGTTATGGCCAACATGCACAGGCTTGTCCCTGCCATGCTATCCTCCTGCTGTTGCCCCCACCACCACCACTTTTGCCCTCCAATTGTCTGCCCTGTTTGGTGAGTCCCCTCTGCTGCTGTTCCTGGAACCAGGGTCACCTTTATCTCTCTCTAGAATATCCTTCAGCACTCTCTGTAGAGTTGGTTTGGTGGTCATGAATACCTTCAGTTGTTCTTTGTCATGGAAGTATCTTGTTTCTCCATTAATTTTGAAGGATAGTTTTGCAGGTTACATCAATCTGGATTGGAAGATGTTTTCTTTCAGGATTTGAAACACTTCGAACTTTTCTTGACTTGAGGGTTTGTGTTGAGAAGTCTGTCGTGATTCTGATGGTTTTTACTTTACAGATGATCTGTTTCTTTTCTCTAACAGCCTTTAATAGTCCGTTCTTGTGCTGAATTTCTGGAATCTTATTACATGTCTGGGAGTGGATTTACTTTGGTTATGGCTAGTTGGAGTGCTATGTGCCTCACTTAGCTGTATGTCAGTTCCTTTTCCCATACTTCAGAAATTTTCTGCTATTACTTTTGTAAATAGTCTCTTTATACCATTTGTATGACTCTTGCTTTTTCGCTGACACCTGTCACTCTTAAATTATTTTTGTTTGCGTCATCTTGCAGCCATTGAATTGTTATTTCCTGGTTCCTTGTTATTTTTAAGAGATTTTTCCTTTCACAATTGCTAGCTATCATTCTGTCTTCAAGGTCTGAGAGTCTATCTTCAGTTTCTTTCAAGCAGTTTTGCCAGTTTTCAGTGGAGTTTTTAATTTCCTGGATGTCTGAGTCAGTTTCACGCATTACGATTCTTCTCTATATTGTTCATTCAAGGTTTCCCTCAATCTCCTATGCGCCTCTTTTTTTTAATCTATATCTTCTTTAGATACACTCAGCAACCCTTTCATTATGTTTGTCATTTCTTCTTTTACCTAATATATTATTTCTGATCTGATTTCTTTTTTTTTTTTTTTTTTTTTTGGTACCAGGGGTGAACTGACAACCTTGCACTTGCCAGGCAAGTGCTTATGCCATTGAGCTAAATCCCCAGCCCTGATCTGATATCTTTTACAGCCTATGACGTAGTTTCTTCACTTCAGTTGCCATCATCCCAGAAATTTCATGTGTGCGATTTCCACATTCTTCCAGGTCCATGTGTCCTGGACTTGTTCTGTGTGGGCTGGAAGCCATAGATCGCCTTTTGCTCCTTCACCCTAACATTTTCTTGGCTTCCTCTGGAGAGCAGGTTGTGGGGTTCCAGGTGTTTCTCATCTTGGCTACCCCTCCGCAGTGCAGGGGAATGGGCCAGACACCTGGGTTTCTCTGAACCCAGGTTCCCAGGGAGGCAGTGAGGTGCGGTGTGGGCTTCTCCAGACCCGTGCGGCTACACTGAGGCTTCCCCAATGGCCACGGGTGCATGGTGGCAGGGCTGCTTCTCTCAGCCTGTGTGACCACACCAGAACTCCGTTGATGGCAGCAGGCACACAGGGCCATGTCTGTCTGATGCTCCTGGCCTGCGCTGGCTGCCTGCAGGAAGCGCGTGTCTCCAGTGGTGGCCTGCAGGCACACGGGGACGTCTGGCTGTTTCTCCCTCTTGCGCTGGTTACCAGAGGGAAGCAAGCTTCCCGTTGGTGGCAGGCATGCAGGGGCCCGGTCACATTGTGCTTGTTTTAAATGTTTTCCAGAAAGACTGCATCGCACTGTTCTCACCTCTGCCTGAGGCCTGAGGGCTCCACCCTCGGGTGGACAGAACAGGCTTCAAGTCAGAAGTCCTCCAGGCCCACTGCTATCGAAACCTACATTTCCTCCCAGCAGCTGCTGCTGGACTCTTGCTTCCTGCTACCACCCTCATCTCCTATCTTCTCTCGTGAAATACGCACGAGACGCTTTGTCCTTTAAGAACAGTGGGTTTGTCCTCTACTCAGTTGCAACACTTTTCTTTTACATACTTTGGATGCAAATCTTTGCTAGGTACATGAATTGCATATATTTTCTCTAGTCCTTTACCTGCCTTTTTTCTTAAATGCCTCTTACGAACAATTCGTAATTGTAGTGAGTCCATTTACTGACTTCTTGTGTATGCTTTGGCTTGCTGTGTGCGTATAAGATGAAGTCTCCCCGCGCTGCCCAGGCTGGCCATACACTCTGGGGCCTGAGCAGCGCTCCCACCTCGGTGAGTATCTTAAGGATACTCAATTACTCAAATTTTGTTTGTTGGAAAAGTTTTCTTTCCCCCATTGATTTGTTTTGGGAATTCTATCAAAAAATCAGTTGAGGGCCAGGGATTTAGCTCAATGACACAGCACTTGCCAGCAAGTGTGAGGTCCTGAGTTCAATTCCTGCTACCTCCCCAGTAAAATAAAATTTCTTCTGAAAAAATAAATTGCTGTGTACATAGCTGGGTCCACTTCTCTCTTGTCGCACTGATCCATAGATTTGTCCTCATGCCAAAGCTGCCACATTTTCTGTGCTTTACAGTAAGCCTCACAGGCAGGAATTTAAGTGACCTATCTCTCTCCTCTTTCAAAACTTTTTCACATTTTCTAAGTTATGTTTTTAAATTCAGTTAGCCCATTTCTATGAAAATTTCTAGCCAGGCATGGTGGCGCATGCCTTTAATCCCAGCACTCAGGAGCCTGAGGCAGGAGGAGCATTGTGAGCAAGGCCAGCTTGGGCTACAACGTGAGTGCAAGGCTGGCCTGAGCTACATAGTGTGACACTGCCTCAAAAAAAGCTAGGGCCAGGAGATTGGTTCAGTGGCTTAAGCACCCGTCTGGCAGGCACAAGTTGTGAGTTCAATCCTGGGTGCTGCAAAAAGAAAAAAGAAAGAAAGAAAGAAAGAAAATTTCTGTGGGATTGCATCTAAGGTATAGACCACTTTGGGAGAGCTGACACCTTAATATTCTGGAGTCTTCTAATCCATGAGCAATGTATGTCTCTCTGTGTACTTAGTTCTACTTAAATTTTGTGGGGTTTTTATTTTTGCAGCAAGGACTTTTATGAGTAAGATTGTGCAGATATTTGTGAAAGTGATCTGAAGGAATTTCAGTTTTGATTCTATTGTGTTTACCTCATTTTCAAACATTCTTTGTCAGTTTTGATAATTGCATCTTTCAAAGAAATAGTGCATTTCATCTAAGGTATTGAATTTTTGGTATAAAGTTGTTAATAATTTTAATTATTAGCCAGGCTTGGTGGCACACGCCTTTAATCCCAGCACTCGGGAGGCTGAGGTAGGAGGAGCGTTGTCAGTTCGAGGCCAGCTTGGGCTACAATGCAAGCACAAGGCCGGCCTGAGCTACACAGTGCGACCCTGCCTCAAAAAAAACCTGGGCTGGGAGTTTGGCTCAGTGGCTTACGTGCCTGTCAGGCAGGTGCGAGGTTGTGAGTTCAATCCCTGGTGCCTCAAAAAATAAATAAATAAATAAATAAATAAAATAAAATAATAAAAAATTAATTATTATCCTTTTAATGTCAGTAGATTCTGTTGCGAAGTCCCCCCCTTTTTTTTTTAGTATAACAAAAGATGGTTTATTTGGGGAAAAGATGAAAGAAAGAGGACAGACAGTTACCACGAGGCGGTAAGGGGTTTCAGAGCAGGAAGTCCCTATTTCTTGACACTGGTAATTTATATCTTATCTCTTTTATTTCTTGAGCAGTCTATAGATATCTATTTTATTGATCTCAAAATTCAAAATTCAGACTCACTGATTCCCCACCCATTGTTGGTTTATATCCTATTGCGTTGATTATTATTATTATTATTGTCTTTCTGAGACAGGGTCTCACTATGCAGTTCGGGCTGGCCTTGAACTCACTTTGTAGCCCAAGCTGGCCTGGAACTCACAGTGATCTCCTGTCTCAGCCTCCCCAAGTGCTGGAATTACAGGTGTGTGCCACCACACCTGGCTATGCCATTGATTTACGCACTTATCTTTACTATTTTCTTCCTTCAATTTACTTTGGGTTTAATTTACTCTTTTTTTTAAATTTACTCTTGAGGCTGGGAATATAGCTCAGCAGTACAGAGTCTGCCTGGCAAGCATGAGGTCATGGGTTCGATATTTGGTACCAAAAAAATTTACTCTTGATACTCTTTTTCCAATATAAATAACTAAAGCTATACAATCCTCTCTAAGCATTGCTCTGTCTCCCACAAATTTTGACACACTGATGTTCATTTTTATCTGATTTCTTTTGTGATTTCTACTTAATCCATGGGTTATCTTAGAAGTTTGTGATTTAATTTTGAAGTACCTAGGGATGACAGTCAGATATTTTTTCTACAACTCAGTTCTAATTCTGTTCTGATAGAGAACGTATTCTGTACTATTTCCATCTTTTTTAATTGATTGAGACTTATATGGTCTACCCTTGTGAATGTTTTATATTCACCTGAAAAGAACATGACTTCTTCAGTTTTTACTGGAATTGTCTATAAACATCTATTATGTTAAGTCAGTTTGTTGTTCGGGTTTGTTTGTTTGTTTGTTTTGTTTTGTTTTTGTGTGTGGCACCAGGGATCGAACTCACAACCTCACGCCTGCCAAGCAGGTGCTTAAGCCACTGAGTCAAACTCCTGGCCCTAGTTTTTTGAGATAGGGTCTCACTACATAGTTAAGGCCATGTTGTGCTCATGTTGTAGCCCAAGCAGGCCTCGAACTCACAATGCTCCTCCTATCTCAGCCTCCCGAGTGCTGTGTTGTTCAGGTTTTTATATTCCTATTGATTTTCTGTCGACTTGTTCTATTAATTACTGCAAGAGGGGTGTGGAGGTAGCTGATTGGAATTGTTGATTTGTGTACTTATCTTTACAGCTTTATCAGTTTTTGCTTCTATATTACGAAGTTCTATTATTGTGAACATGCATATGTAGGAATATTATGTTTTCCTGAAATGCTTCTTTCTCCGTCAGTATTGTGTGTTGTGAAGCCTACTTTGCGATGTTAACATGGCCACTCCACTCTAACCAGGATTAACGTCTGTGTGGTGCATGGCTCCTCCTGTCTTCATACTTACAGTGGGCTCTGTGCACAGTGATAGCTGGGCATTGCTCTTGACCCATCCTGAAAATCTCTTCCGTTTAGTTTGTAGTCTTTCATTTTAACTGACCTTGTCTATCATCTTGCTATTTTTTATTTCTTCCATTTATTCCTTGTTTTTTGTTTGTTTGTTTGTTTGTTTTTTACTTCTTTTGGATTGGGTGACTACCTTGTAGGATTCCATAGTTTTATTCTGCCATTAGTGACATCTTTATTTTTTCTATCTTTTGTTTTCTAAAGGCTCTGCCAGGGTTTGAGGTACTCAGCATTAACTCATCTCTGCCATCCATCAGGCAGTGTCTTGCCTCCCACTGGACAGAAGATGCTTGCAATGCTACTTTACTTCTGTGTATGCCATAAACCCCACCATACACAGGGATTATTTTAACTTTAGAAATTACTTTAAACATAAATATTTAAAATGAAAAAAAGCCGGGCGTGGTGGCGCACGCCTTTAATCCCAGCACTCGGGAGGCTGAGGTAGGAGGAGTGTTGTGAGTTCGAGGCCGGCTTGGGCTACAACATGAGTGCAAGGCCGACCTGAGCTACACAGTGCGACCCTGCCTCAAAAAACTAGGACTGGGAGTTTGGCTCAGTGACTTAAGTGCCTGTCTGACAGGTGCGAGGGTATGAGTTCAATTCCTGGTGCCGCAAAAAAATATATATATACAAATAAATAAATAAATAAATAAATAAAAATGAAAAAAAGACCCTTTGCTTTTTACCCACATATTCAAGTTTCTACTCTCTCCATCCTAGTTTGCCACGGTTCCTGTCACACACACACTCGCACACGCTCATGCACACACATGTACGCATCTCCATACTTAGCAACATCTTGGGACCCTGGGAAGGTTTCTGGGGCTCTCTCCTGCCTGGGCTCTGCCTCTGACCCTCTGCCGGGTTCCCCGTGTTGGCGCCCTGCTCCCCGCTGCCTCCCGCTCACTCTCCCTGACAGCTACTTTGCACGCCTGTGCCGTCTCAGGTGGTGAGGGAGGAGGCTGCTTCCCTGCTGCTCCATCGGGTTTGGGGTGAAGGCTGAAGTTCCAGCTGTGGGTTTTCACAGCAAGCCTGCTGGCAGGTGGCTGTGATGAGGGGTTGGGCTGGGCCCCTCCTCACAGTGACTCTGGTATTTCAGGGGAGCACCCTGGCACCTATAGTTTGAAGCTCTGCAGGTGGGGGCTGGCCACAGGGACCCCTTGCTTGGCCCAGGGAAAATCTGAATGCGGCCAGAGTGAAGGGCTAGCAGCCTGGGGAGGCGCTGAATGGGTGAGTGCACACTGACCAAGGGCAAGGGGAGCCAGGAGGTCTGCCAGAACCCCACACCCACGGAGATGGCCTGGTTAGGGTCCAGCCTGGCACCCAGGCCTGGGGGCTGAGCTGGGTGGGTGTATGTGGGCCCGTGGGCATGGATGCAGGTGGGAAGCAGATCTTGGGGCTAGCAGCCTTCCTAGCGCACTCTCTGGGCAGGCTGCAAGGTCTCCCAGACAATGAGCCTGGCCTGGCCTTGTCCCCTCCCCATGGCAACTGGACCTTCGGAGCCGCAGGCTGGGCCTGGACCTCACTCCATGGGCCAGGCTCTCCGGGACTCAGCTTCTGATCACTTCTGCTTTTCAATCAGTGACCACAGAGCAGCTGAGAGCAGCGCTGTGGCCCGGACTTCCCTCTGTTCCCGGGCGTCCCGCTCCTCTTGCCACACTGGCCACTCCGCGCCTGCTGAGCGAGCTGGGTGTGGGGAGGGCGCTCCTGAGAGGTCAGTCAGTGTTTGCTGAGCGAATGAAGGACTGCATGGGTGCGGAGCCTAGCAGTGCTGCCCCCTGGCCGAAGGCAGAGCAGACTCCCTCTGTGGGGCCAGGGCATGGGCCTGCCCCTCCTCCAGCTGCTGAACAACAGCTCAGTGGCCGCCTCACAGATGTGAAAACCATCTGATCCGTTTCCTTGAGTCCTGGGCAGGGCCTAGTGCAGCTCACGCCCAGGGAGGCCAAGTCACCAGGTCCTGCAGGGTTGTGGGTTCTCACCTCAAGCCTGGGATTCCCCTCATTCAGCCATGCACTGGGGAAAATCCTGGGGGTCCCCAAGGCTGTCCTTGGAGTGTGTGTGGGAGGGTGGCAGGTAGTCCCCCAGGCTCTGCAGCTGGCCGCGTGTCAAGTCCCAGCAGGGGATGGGGAGGGGTTCTGGGGACAGATGGGAGACCAGCGTCTCATCCTCAGGGAGTCCCACCAGCCCTTCCCAGAACCCCACTGTCCATGTGCCCAGCTCTCTGCCCTGCTCCTGGGCCTCACTGGGGCTGCCCAGGGGCCCGGGGAGCCATGTGGCACAGACGCCTTCTAGGGGCATTGGGACTCTGCCCGCAGAGCTGGGTCCTGGCAGACACAGTTGCTGCCTGGCCTGTGCACTGGTTCGAGCCTCCACAACACACTCCTCCTCAATGTGGCTTCCTCCACTGAGCTCAGACCCGTTGCTGTGCGGCCAGCTGGCTCCCTGCTGCCGCTGTGTTACCACCCAGCAGATGACCCTTCGGCCCTTCCACACTCACAGCCCTGAGCCACAGCCATCTGTGCACCACGTGGCTGCTGGTCTTGGTAAGCACCCCTGGGGGACACAGTCATGTGAGAAGTCCAGGTTTCACTTGTAGGAAGCAACCACGCTTTTCCCAAGAGGTCGCACCAGTGTGCGCAGGCCTGGGTCCCCCATGGACATCCCTGGCTGGCCTCTCAGAGGTGTCCTGGGGTTGGGTGTGGCAGCATCAGCAAGTCTTTCCTGGGTCCTGTGTGCGGACGTCCACTGTGTACGAAACCTCACCAGACAGGCCTACATCTCAAGAATAGAGCCAGGCGCCGCTCGGGTGGCCCAGGAGGGCATGGCCTCAGCCTGGCTGTGATGTGTGCTTGTCTATGCTGGCAGCAAGGGGAGACGACACTGACCAAGGGGAGGCCAGGCCTCGATTCCGCCTCGACCAGTGCCCTGCCCTGCAGCCAGGACCCCCTCCTCACCTGCCCTGACAGCCAGCCAGGGTCCCGAAGGGCAGGACGGGGGCTGCGGCTCAGCCTGGCAGGGGGGACATGAGGGACAGCAGTGGTGGGGAGGATGCCAGCCTCAGTCAACCAAGGACCGAGGGGCAGTGCAGAGAGGTGGAGATGCCAGGGGTGGCCGTGTCCAGGACCGACCTCCCTTCCTGGACTCCAAGGACCCTGGGGATGCCCATCCTGCCCGAGGGATCCACAGACCCCCAGATGCCAGGCCTCGCTGCAGGTCTGGGGTCGGTGTTGCCCTCCCTAGCGCTGCAGGGCCTGCTGGGCTGGCGCCGGGATCCAGATGACTCCGATGTGAGCATCTCAGCACCTATTGAGGTTGCTCATTATTCTTTAAAAGCACTGAACACTAAAAATAGCAGCCACGCATAGCAAATGGGAGGCACTGTTCCGGGAGCTGGAGCGCAAGTGACAGAATCAGGCTGTGGCTTCGGGGGCCTGCTGGCTGGGGGATCTGACGGTCTGAGGTAGCCACACAGCCAGGGCCACTAGGGGCATCCAGGTGGAGGG
Organism: Dasyprocta punctata; assembly: GCA_004363535.1. NCBI lineage: Eukaryota > Metazoa > Chordata > Mammalia > Rodentia > Dasyproctidae > Dasyprocta > Dasyprocta punctata. Next base: position 115,524 of record RJWM01001149.1, read on the forward strand.
TCGCAGAGACCATCCTCCAGGGACACGACTGGCCTCCCCACTGCTGTCCTCCTCCTGTCTTTGGTGACGACCCGGGGAACACTGACATTGGGGCTCCAACCCATCCTGGCCACGGCCATGACATGAGCCACAACCCACGCTGCCCTCTAGTGGCCCAAGTCTTCTCTCCCAACACAAGGTCTCACAGGGGTCCTGTGGCTCCAGGAGGGTCCCCAGGCATTTCTGGCACAATCTCCCCAGAGTTTTTGCCACTGGCTTGTTGGTAGCTGTTGAAGCTGGAAATTGACCTAGGGTATGACCCAGGCATGACCCTACCAAAAAACAAAGAGTGCCGGGGTCAGCCACATGAAGAAGTTGCTACAGCCCAGAAAAACACCAGGCTCCTAGAGGAGCCAAGCAATGGGTTGCTAGGCAGAGGGGCTGAAATTGACGGCACCCTTCCCGGTATATAAATAAACATGCTGTTGGTTGAGCAGTTCCTTTCCTCTGGTCAGAAGGCTAAGGGCTCCATCTGACCCCAGCTTTGTCTCATTTTTCTCATCTTCTTGCAGTCCTTCACCCCAAGAACCTCAGGAGCTGCATGGGTTGCAGCATATGGCACCAGACCAGGGACAGGGTAAGAGATTGAGAGTGAGGGGACACTTCTCATGTGCGTGCAACTAGGAGGAGAAGTGCATTGGTATAGGTCAGTAGTCCTCACTGGAGTGTATTGATACTGGCTTCATCAGGTGTAAAGCGTGGGGCATTGAAACTCCCTTCTTCTCTAGGACCAATTATGAATGGGCCTGTGAGAAACCCCTTCCCCAGAAAAAGAAAAAAAAGAGAGAGAGGAATATTGATTATTATGGGACAAACATATTCAAAAGAATCACAAATGTATAAGGAACTCTTTGTTGCATGCTTGATCCCAGTATTTACATTCCTTCTGTGGATCTGGATTAGACAGGGTCTTAATAATTGTAAGCTTCTTGAGACAACCACAGTGGAATTGACTCCAGGCACTGTTTTAGAATCGAATCCCAAGCAGGAAAAAGATGGTGGAATGACAGCCACCCCGATAACCTCAACTGAGCCACAAGCGGCAACTCCTGCCTTTTTGGCTCAAACACATTTTGCTGCGTCACAGACTGGAACTTCCACCCCTCAGGGAGTAGAGCCCGTTTCTCCCTCTTCTTTGCAATTGATGCTAAAAGAAGCCAGACGGGTAGGGGAATACATAGAGGGTTTTCAGCATATTTACCCAGTAACTAAACTTCCAATCCCCAGAGACAAATTATAACCACTCAGGTCATCAGTTCACAGCCTAAAGGAAAGAGAAAAAACAAAACTACTTGTTTTTGCTGTGCGGGGAGGGAGCATTTTACCAAAAGTTGTGCTGCTGCATCTGTGGGGGCAACACAGCCACTAACTGTCCTTCAACAAAACCTTCTACTGTCTGTCCAAATGTAGACGAAGGTATCGTTGGGCCACTCGATGTAAATTCCAAACTGATGTGGAAGGCCTAGCTGTTCCATAAAAACTTCCAGGGGGGCCTGCAACAGCCCTGCCAAAGAGTAGGGGTGCCACGGCTCAAACAGCTTCCCTGAGATGGCCCGGCCCTGCTCGGCACTGCACGCTCCCAGTGGTTAGGGGGGTAATGTGGTCCTGATTTGTGGTTTGCTGATTTTTGTTCACAAAATACTCTCACAAAAGACAATTTCAAATAACCAGTGCGACAACAACTAACTTGTAAAACTTCTAAAAATTCAGCATTTGGCTTTCACAAGCTGATAATTGGCTGACTCCAGCATATCACTCTCTCACTATTACTTTGTAGTGAATCTTGATATCTGGTAGTGTAAATTCTCAAACTCCATTGTTTTTCAAAATTATTTACTTCCGGGGTACTCGTTTCAAATTTGCAATTAATGTAACTCTATGTTTATTTAGGTCTTTTTTGCTTTCTTAAGTCAATTTTAGTTTTCAATACACTAACAGTACACAGCTTGCTAAAGTTTTTGAGTTTGTTTCCAGAAGAAGGAACTGTAAATTTATATACTTTGGAGGAAATGGGAAAACAGTTTAGAGCAAGGTTAGGTTAAAACAACAACAACAACAAAAACAACAACAACACAAATCTAACTGGACCCCTACAGATTTTAAAGGATTATTTAACGGAGAAACTGCTGCTTTCGGCTCCTCTCACTACTTCTCAGGGCCCCTAAGCAGGGGAGGGAACCAAAGAGCCCACCAAGCCAGGAGCTTGACCCAGACAAAGGAGATGAAGAAACAATGTTGCTTGTTTCAGCTGCAAAGGGAAAATCAAGGTTATAGTTCAATCTACTCAAAACAGGGTTCAAATCTCCCCAGATTCTTGTACTGCTTGATTGGTTATTCTTCCCTTGACAAAAATTGGAAAATCTGTAAATAAGGGTATCTAAGGGTTTTGGGTCTTCTGATACTTATTGGGTTCAACAGGTTAAGCAGGATCACCCCGAGATAAAATTGATAATTAAAGAAAAAGCACTTAAAGGGCTTTTAGACACAGGAACAAATGCTTCAGTTGTTCCCCAGTGCCACTGGCCAATGGCATGGCTTCTGGATGTAAGAACTACAGATCTACAGGTGTGAGTAATGTTCTCACCCTAGTAAAAGTGCTAAATTGATTTAACCTGGAGGGATACAAATAGTGCCTTTGCTGCCACATGCAATTGACTTGCTGTTGAGTTACAAATTTATGATCAATTTAGACTAGTAGCCACAAAGGTGTGGAGTAGACTTCCTTCAGTGGGTGAGAGAGACATCCCAAGATTTGCTTTCTAGTCATCAGGGTCTAAAACCATTTCAGAATTTTGCCTTTTAAAAATGCACATAAATGGTGTAAGGTACAGAGAACTTCCTGGGGTGGCCTGGCCTGGCTGGTGAGGCGGGACCTGCACCAAGGAGTTGGGGTTTGCAGCCCTGCCTCCCGTGTGCTGAGGAGTGAACTCCACCGGGGCTGCCAATCCTTTCAATGGCCGGACTCCAGGCAACATCACAGCACTCGGCCTGGGGCTGGGAAGGCAGGACGTGGTTCAGAAGTGGGACACTGCTCTGACGTGCCCAAGCCACCCTGGTTTTTTCCATCAGGTGCACATGCGCTTTATGCATCAAAAGTTTACACTGCACCATTGCTCAGATCCCCAACAGTGGTGGCGGGGCCTCCAGCCAGAGCAGGAACACAAGCCGTGTGTCACAACGGCAAGAGAGCCCGAGGTGCCTAAATACACACTGCAGGGTTTTCTCTATACCTTACCACAAGAATTCCTTATAATCTTCAAGTCTAAAACCAGTTAGATGTGCTCACAAGTTAAATTTCAAGAAACAAAAGGGGGAGTTCACCTCATAACAGATTTCACTTGGCAGTATGTACCATTTAGCATTTTAAATTCTAATAAAAACGTAATTACCATAGCATGAAGGTAATTCAATCAAAAAAGGCTAAAAAGAGTCCTTAGGAAAGATCTTAATACTGGACAATCAAAGCATCCAGTCCAGTGCTAATTTGGGGTCGAGGATATGCTTATGTTTTTCTAGGAAATACTAAATGGCCTATCTGGGTGCCAATGTGTGCTGTCCGGCTGTACCATGGACCCAAACCCAGAAAAGGAGTTGACTCCACTTCTCAAGAAGCAGATGTTCAGTCCTATGACAGTGATGCCCCAGAGACCATGCCACAACCGACAGAAAAGGATGAAGCTAGAACCAACCTTAATTGACCCAGGATGCCCAGTAGAAAAATAAAACCAGAAGTCTAAATAGATAAGAGTGTGTGCTAAGTCCTATGATAAAAATGTTAATTATAGATAAGATTTGTCTTTTCCAAATTATTTTATGAGATCTCTGCTAATTGACCTACAATAAATTTGACTAGTCTATTTATAATTACAAATCCTACATTGTAAAACTTAGTGTAATTCAAAATTTGGCTAAAATATATTTGAGTGCACTCTGATTGTGTAAGATGTTTGTCAGTCTGTCTGTGTATCTGTTTGTTCAGTCTGTTAAGATGTTGTTGGGAGTCAGCTGAGCTAGTGATCGTTCATGCCTGTGGAGCCGAAAGCACAAGTACAGGAGTGCCCAAGTGGCACAGAGCGCCTGAGAAACGCCCTGAGGGCATGGGGTGCTGGAGGTGACAGGTGTTCCAACCCCAAGGACACGGGGTGTAAGAAGCGAGCTAGTTCAGCAAAGGGGCATGAAATAGTGCCCGGGAACTTAGAGAGTTCTTGTGGACACCAACAACTCTGTGTTTGTTTCTATGTCTGTTTGAATCTGTACAGGTCATCTGTCCATGTTTGTCCATTTGTCCATTCTGGAAGCAGCTGTTCCTTTTATTTTGAGCTCAATAATTTTTTCTCTATTTTTACATTTTTGGATCATTTAATCAAAGTTTAATTTGGGTAATAGACTTAAAAAGCATGCTTCCACCTGGGTTGCCAATTAATCAAAATGTTGCTAAAATTGGTTGTGTAAATGTAATGCACATTGTTGTTTATTATAATCTGAGTCTCTCATTGTTCAAAAATAATATGTTAAACATTATGATTGGAGTTGTCTTAAGTAAAAAAAAATTATTATTAAGATGATTATTAAACAAAATCCCTTAGGGTGGGGGGAGATGGTTGGACAGGACTTCAATTCATGAATAAGAAAGTGGCCACCTGGTAACATTTCACCAGCTCTTGTTCATTGATCGGAGGCCCCAATGATCTTCATAGCCTTATGGGAGACACCCCAACTAAAGTTACATAAAATATTATTATAATATATTCACATTGGTCATCAAAAGAAATAATACAGTAAGGTTTTTGATTTAAAAATGCCCATACAAAGGTTTCATTCGGCTAAGAAAGATTGTTATTAGCCTCATGGTATATTTATGTATTCATGCCTCCAGATGTACAGGTCTTCAAAAATGTAAAATAGATTGTTTATGGTGACAAACTTTAGTTTCAGATTCAGACCTCTGCCTTTAACAAAAACTTGTGAGATGTACATCCCACTAAAGGTCAACAAGTTAGGTAAAAGTTTTTATGTATTAGATAGGGATGATTGACCAAAAAAGGGGTAACTTATGTTAAAAAATGCAAATTCAAGTGTGTTAAAAAATGTCATCATGATTGTCATGTTATAACATAAGGCTTGATTCCGATTTCTAATTTTCTGTGTAAAATATGTAACTTTGTTAACATTTTACAGGTATTCAAATGTTGAAACATCCATGGTTGTTAAAAAATAATGGTTCTATTTTATGTTCTAAGATGTTTAATATTTAGATAAGATGATAATGCCTCTACTACACTGTACTGCCATCAATTTTTCCTCTGGACGTTCAACAACTGAGATTTAGAGACCGACAATTAGAGAGACAAATGGACTGAAGGGAGAGCCAATACTTTGGCCCTAGCCCTCCAAGGTCAATGAAGACCCAGCACATTAGAGAACCTCTGCTGTGACATCCAGTACTCAGTGAGTCCCTGGTCTTCTGATCAAGGAGACTATGAGACCAGAGGAAAGTGATCATCGGTGTGTGGTGTGCCTAAGGAGAGTCACCAGAAGAAAAAATCTCCCAGGCTTTCACAGAAAGCAACTTGGTCAAGCAGTGGCCTTGACTCATTCGAACAGCTGACACTGACAGAACTAAGAGCTATGTAGGGTTCCAAGGCATTTCTTGACGAGAATTAACTGACCTTGATAAATAAATAAAAAAACCAATTGTTTTTAAAACAGGTCTCACCTTAATTTGGTCTTGAATATCCTGCAGGAAACATACAACTACCAGAGGCATATAAAACAATGCTAAAGTAATATGTTATAAATCACTAACAGCTTCTGACAATTGCCAGCTACACTGGTAGCTGACAGCTACGGTTATGGATTAATGGGACTGCACAGGGTTTCTCTTGCAGAATGCAGGGACTTAAAATCTTTGGACTGCAAGTCAGGTGTGGTGGTGCACGCCTTTAATCCCAGCACCCAGGAGGCTGAGGTAGGCCGAGTGTTGTGAGTTCGAGGCCGGCTTGGGCTACAATGTGAACAAGGCCGGCCTGAACTACATAGTGTGACCCTGTCTCAAAATACTAGGGCCAGGAGTTTGGCTCAGCGGCCTATGTGCCTGCCTGACAGGACTGAAGTTGTGAATTTGATCCCCAGTGCCACAAAAACAACAACAACAAAAAAAAACAAAAAACAAAAAAACCCAACTTTGGACTGCACCTGATAGAAAGATCTTCTACAGAGCCCTCCAACACAGCTCCTCCAGTTCCAACTGACCACTCATCCTGTGCAACAACAAAACAAGAGATGGGTATGTTGGGAGCAGTTGAGGCTGGAAATTGACCTAGGAGCATGACCCAGACATGACCATATCAAAACACAAAGTGCAGGGATCAACCACAGGAAGAAGTTGCTACAGCCCAGAAAAACACAGGCTCCTAGACAATCCAGGCCTGGGTTGCTAGGCAGAGGGGCTGAGATTGACCTCATCCTTCCCAGTATATAAACAAACATGGTGCATTGGTTGAGCAGAACCTTTCCTCCCATCGGGAGGGTAAGGGCTCCACCTGACCCCAGCTTTGTCTCCATTTTTCTCATCCTCGCTGGTCCTTCACCCCAAGAACCTCAGGAGCCGCATGAGTCACGGCACTGGCTTCCAACACGCTCTGCTCTCCGCCCCACACACAGGCAGTGGACACGGACCTCCCTGCATTCAACTCACATTTTAGAGAAAGCAGCCATGTGGGGGTGTTCAGGGTTGACACCAGTGTGGGTACTTGGGCAGGGTGGCAGCAGGTGGCCAGTGGTGAGGGGACGTCAGGGCCCATGGATCGTCATCACTGCCACGAAGGTACAGTCCTGGGAGCCGCTGGTAATGGGTTTTAATCTCCTGAGCAGCAAGACCCACCCTGCAGGCCCAGGGCAGCCAATGGGCAGCGCAACCCTCCTTGGAGGCCTGGGGCTCAGCGACAGCCCGAGTGACAGGGTAGAGGGACCACCTTCATGGTTTCCCACCAAACTGCAAACAGACCAAACCCTCAGAGCCCTGTGTGGGGCTTTCTACCAGGACTCAAGGCCGGGAACAAGCCCGACCGACCCTGGCTTACGACAAACCTGGGGCAGCAGCTCAGTGAAGTCACTGTCCTGACCAGTGTACATGCCCCTCCTCCTGACCCACACTGCAGGGTCCCCCAGTGTTGCTGCCACCAGCACTAAGTGACCCTGGACCTGTCTGCCCATCTTCAGTCTGCTGGCACCCTGCAGACAGACCTTAAGACTAGGCCCAGGCTGCTCTGGAGACCGTGCCCAGGGGCAGCACCCAGAGCCCTCCCTATGCTCCTGGCCTGCCTGCTGCAGGCGACCTCCAGGACATCGATGGCCTGAGGTCACCCCGGAGGCCCGAGTGGGCTCAGACCTGGCCAGCAGAGCAGGTGTCCAAGCAGTGACCCAAGCTCTGACTCTGCAGCCCACGGTGGATGGGAGCTGGGTCCGCACTTGGTGGGGACAGTGAGGGGTGGCTCTAAAGGAAGGTGGGTGAGGTAGGGCGGAGGAGACTGCCCTGGCCCAGGCTCCCTCCTGCTTTGTCTCTGGAACCATCAGTGCAACACTCAGATACGTGGACAGGGTCACTGCTGGCCACACTGGTGTCCACCCCAGCTGCAGGTCAGGTCCAGATCCAACGGTGCAGTGGCAGGTGACAGGCTGAGGAGGAACAGGAGACGGCCTGGCACAGCCACTGCCAGGCTGGAGACCAGAGCATTGTCAGAAAAAGTGTTTAATTATGTACAGACGATCATCAGACTGATTACAAAGTGGGACGGACACTCCAGCCCGGGAAGTGACAGCAGTACGCACAGTCAGCAGCGTACTGGAGGGTGACAGACACCAGACACAGGATGAATCACGAACTGTGACGATAGTGGGAGGAGCATAAATCAACACCGTTCCTCTGGGACAAGAAAAAAAAAAATGAAACAAAATTCAGCTTTGGAATGTTTTCTGCCCTGCACTGCAGGAGGACGTCTGTCCAGGACCCGCACAGGACAGCAGGAAGCGGAGGATCTGGGCTGCCTGGGCTGCACTGGAGTCATGCCCAGGAGCCTGGGAGCCTCCTGCGACCCCCGCGGCAGCCTCAGCCTTGTAAGTGCTCGCACAGCCACCGCAGAGCCTCAGAAAAGGGGCCGCGAGCCCTGGTTCTCAAACTCAGACCAGGCGTCGTTGAGCTCCATGAAGATCATCTTGGCATGCTGCTCATAGGGCTGCCCAGTGGCCTGCAAAGACAAAGAGGGGCAAGAGGTGGTGAGCGGCCGCCCTGCCTGCCACCCGCCGCCCGCCGCCCGCCAGCTCACCTTGTCGGGGTGCACAACCAGCACCGCGCGCCGGTACTGCTTCTTCACCTGCCCTGGAGTCACCAAGTCGGCCATGCTCACGGGTGTCCAGCGGTGCTCCCCGTCCCACAGCACTGTGTGCAACGTGGACAGCAGAGCGCGGATGTTCCTCTCCTTGCCCTCGATCCAGTCCAGGAGCTGTGGGAGACCCGCACGTGCTGAGCACCGTCTTCCCTAGTGGCCGCCATCTGTCTGCTGGCCCTGGGATAGGGTCAGTGGCAGCTCCCCGGGCATGGCCTGGCACCTCTAGACACTGTCCCATCCCGCTCACCTGTCAGAGCCCCACCTCAGCCACCCACTCCTGCCCTGGGTCCCCCACACCACATGGGCAGTTCCAAGCAGCAGTGTTCTGGGCCAGTGGTGCCAGGCCAGGACTCAGGGACCTGTCTCTGCCTGTCACTCGCAGGACACAAACCCTGGCCCCTTGGCACAGTCACTCCCACCCAGGACCCAGGGCCCAGGGGGGCAGGTGGGTTCCCGGTGGTCAGACAGAGCTTGTGCCCTGAGGAGCCACCTGCCGCCACCCCAATCTGTACAAAGGATGCTCCTCAGACCCACGGTAGGACAGCTGACCAAGGGGGCATGCATTGCCCCACACTGAGCGTCCCAGGTCAAAGAAGCCCGAAGCAACACTGTTGTCCCCGCAGGTGCCTTGATGCAGGCCTTCCACACGCATCTCAGGCCCAGGAGACTCAACTTGGACCCATCCTGTCCTGCCTGCTCCGGGCAAAGGTCCCGCGTGCTGGGACACCACTCCCAGACACGAACTGGCCCGGCCCCAGTCCACCCACCTTCAGCTTGAGGGGGTCCGTGTCTCGGGCGAGGTCCTGCTTCCTCATCTCTGCCATGGTCTTTGGCCCCTTCTTGTCAGACTTGGAGAAGCCTTGGTTGGGCAGCAGATCTTCAAAGTCGTTCTCTGAGACCTTTGGCTTTGGGGCTGGAAGAGAACAGGAGCTCTGCAGACACCGGCCCCTGCCCCGCTCTGCCCAGCCCCTGCTCCGGGGCAGGACTCTGTGCCGAGGCTTCCTCAGAAAAGGGACAGGAATAGACTGTGGACCCCAAATGCCATCTGCCAAACGTGGCAGAGAAGTTGATGACGGGAGGAGGACCGCGCGAAGCCACCACACCTCAGCGTGGGCACCTCAGTGAGCCCTGCCACCACCCTGGGCAGGCCCTGCACACCTCCTGGATGCGACTCACCGAAGCTGGGCACACGGACTCCCCGCTCCTCTCGGTCCCCAATCACACTGAAGTTCGTAGTGTAGTTTGGCCTCGTCGGCGCACAGGTTTTGGGGGGAGCCTTGGGCTGGGGGGCCCACGAGGTGCCCTGGACTGGTGGCCGACTTGTCTGCCAGGAGCTACCGCCTTTGGCTGAAGGGGCTGTTTTGGGTACAAAGCCTGCAGGTGGGGGTCCAGCAGCCGAGCCTGGGGAGAAGACCACATGACGCTCAGGCTGCTGTCATGCAGTGGTCATGCGGACGGGGCGACTGCTGCTGGGCCTGGAAACATGGCCGCTTGAGCTGGCCTGCTCCATTCACACATACGAGGGGCAGACACTGGGACACCCCCGCGTGCCCGTCCACAGGGCCTGGGGGCCAGCATTCCCAATGCCTGGAGGGGCCTGAGTGCCTCAGACCTGCATCTGACACTGTAACTTCTGTAAAATAATTAGAATCACAGAAACTGAGGGTTCCTGAGCCCTGCGCCCAGTCTCCCAGGGCGGCCCCGGGGTGCGGGTCTGTGTGTTCCACCACGGTGCAGACCCCGGCAGTGCCACAGCTGCCTGATGAGCGCCAGTCCCTTGGCAGTTCTGTCAGGCCAAGAGCGTCACTGCACAAGCAGAACCCACACAGGATCTCTGCACCCCCAAAGACGCTCGGTCAGCTGCTGACGGTGAGGGGCACATCCTGACGCAGAAGAACACCTTGCCCACCCTGTGGCCGCTGGCACAGACAGCACGGCGGTGGAAGGAGCCGCTGCGGATCTCTCTGGTAACTGGCAGGGAAGTGTGGTAGTTGCAGCTTCGTTTCGCAGGAAACTGACCCAAAGTGGCTGTCATTTTCATTCCCACCAGTGCGTGCAGGCAGGCGGCCTCCCCAGGCCTCCCGGGGCTGGGTGTCACCTCTCCGAGGTGCAGGAGGTTTCCATCTCCCGCGCCTCCCCCGAAGCCTCCAGATGCAGAGCCACGCAGCGCGTGTGCCCGCTGTGCCCCTGACTATGGCATGCCCCAGACTGCTTGCTCCTGGCAGGATGTCCCCTCCTGCTGCGTCTGTCTCATCTTTTCTGCCAGTCTGTAAATTCTATCCATTCTTCCAAAAAACAAAGTTGTTTTTAGATTTTTAAAATTCTTCCTTTCCTTTTACTTGGTTTGGGGCTGTCTTGCATTTCCTTTTTCAGTTTCCCAGCAGAGCACTCACGCTGCGAGTGAGACACTCAGTCTGTCTCCTCCAGTGTGGCTCTGTGGTGCTTGGCTTCTTGTCGTTTAGTCTGCTGTCCTGCTCATCATCTGCGAGGGCTGCTCCGTCTCCAGTGTGCCGGGGCTCCTGGCACCCCAATCTTGAGTCCCGGCGTGGCAGTCTCCACACAGAGAGCACACCATGTGGCGTGTAGACGTGGGGAAGGGACTTGTGCTGCTACCTGCGCCGTGCTGGGCTGGCCCATCCTCCGCCCAGCTGTCAGCCTTGCAGGCTCTCTCCAGAAAAGACACCTTGGTCCTCAGAGCACCGCAGCCCCAGGGAGAGGTGACTTCAGTCCACCACACGGGGCAGGGGACAGAGACAGCAGGGGAGCCTTGCTCAGGCTCCAGGGACACAGCCTCAGAGAATAGCACAGTTTTTTTAAAAACCCAAGTATTTAAAGAACAAAAACTCTTGGGATGGAACAACAGAACAGCAGCAGGGTGAGGCTGGGAGACAAGGAGGGGCATGGGCTGAGGCCAGCGTCCGAACCACACTGCTGCCCAGAACTCTGGTCAGGGAGAGGGCGAGGCCAGCAGGCAACTGCAGAGCTGAGGCCTCGGGGACCAGCACAGCCACAAGAAGACCACCCCACAGCCTCTAGCTGCTGCTGAGGACAGCAGCCACCTAGTCAAGCATATAGCCGCAGTCTCCACCTGGGGCCCCACGCACTGGCCAACGGTCGGGCGTGGTGGTGCACACCTGTAATCCCAGCACTAGGGAGGCTGAGGCAGGAGGATCACCATGAGTTTGAGGCCAACCTGGGCTCCATAGTGAGATTCTGTCTTGGAAAAAAAAAAGATTGCACAAAGAACACCTGGCAGCTACCGCCACCCTCGCCTTACCTGGGAGGCTGCAGCCAATGTCACGGAGGTCACCAAGGTCGGCAAATGGGTCTAGGCTCTGAGACTTGGTCTGGCTGGGGTGGGGGCTGGCAAGGGCTGGCTGCGCTCCAGGAGGGAAGAGGGATCCTGGAGAAGGGTGGAGGATATCAGATGGGAGAAAAACCCTCCAGGGACCCTCAGGGATCAGCCTTAGGAGGAGTGGGGCACAGAACCACCATCCAAACAAGCCTGACCACACTGAACTGCTCAACGCCCACATCACTCCAACAGTGTGGGACTACTTGCTAGAATCTACCTAAAAAGTGAGCATTCTTCACGACGTACCTTACAATACTGTAAATGTGAGAACATCATAAGTCAAGTTGTTCCTTGATGAAATATTATGTAGTCATTAAAAATGATGACTATTCACCCAGGTGCAGTAGCACACATCTGTAATTCTAGCACTCTGGGAGGCTGAGGCAGGAGGATCACAAATTCAAGCCCTGCCTGAGTAACTTACCCACTTAAAAAGACCCTGTCTCAAAATAAAAATTGAAAAAGGCTGGGGATGCAGCTCCATTAAAAAAAAAAAAGATGACTATTGGACATGGTGGTGCACCAGGTGTGGTGGCACATTTGTAATCCCCACACTCGGGAGGCTGAGGCAGGAGGATGGCTATGAGTTTGAGGCCAGCCTGAGCTACAGTGAGTCTGAGGCCAGCCTGAACTGCATAGTGAGACCCTGTCTCAAAAAGACATTCAAAAAAAAAAAAAAAAAGATGATTGCTGGGCATGGTGGCACGCTCCTGTAATCCCAGCACTTGGGAGATGGAGGCAGGAGGATTACTGTAAGTTCCAGGCCAGACTGGGCTACATAGCAAACTGAAGGTCAGTCTGAACCACACAACGAGATCTTGTCTCCAAAAAACAAAAAAAAAAAAACAAAAAAACAGGTGATTATTCACATGTAGAGTTTTCACAAATCAATAAGAAAAATGAGAATTCTCTATGTGAAAAAAGACCAAGAAAGTAAATTCTCAAAAGAAATACAAATAACTAAAAACATACGAAATAAAAGTCAACTTGATCTTTCATGAAGAATGCTAATCAAAAGCACCAACAGCCTCTGGAACTGGTGAAGCATCTTTAAAGCCCCCGCTAAACTGCACAAGAAACAGGGCGGCAGCTGCTGGGCATGCCCTGAGGGGAGATGCAAAAGCTAGAGAGTCATCGGGGTGCAGGGGGCCCTAATTCAAGCAGGGCTCGCAGCACCGAGGGACTGACTGGCCTTTCAGAGTCCCACAGAGGCACAGAGCAGCCTCGGACCCCGGGTCAACCGATGGGATGAAGTACAAAGCTTCCAAGGCATCCGCCCACAGGAGAGAGGGCTGCAGCGCCCACAGCCACCAAGGACACCCCCAGGGACCAGCGTGCAGGGTGGACAGTGACCCAGGCTGGTAACCTACCTTCTGAGGCTGGCCCGGGCACAGCGGCCTCAGCCCAGGCGTCCCATCCCCCCAGCAGGTCTGGGTGGCTGGATGAGGCCGCCACCTTGCTGGGCTCTGCTGGCAGGTCCCCTGCAAGAAGCAGCCAAGGAAGCATAGCTGGTGTCTCTGAAAGCCCCCTCCCCACTGCTCATGCCCTTCCCGTGTGCACAGGAGGCCGAGTGGGCGGGGACCACACAGCCTGGAGGCCTGCAGGGATTGGTGCTGGGAAGCTGCTGCACTCAAAAGCGCCCAGCAGCTGCCACCCTGCATGCTCTGGGCCAGCAGCCAGAGCTGAGGCTGGGCTCGCCCTTGCCGACTGCTGGCGCTTTCTGATGGGCAATGAGGGTGCAATATGGGGCTGACTGACAGGGTGCCCATGGGGCACCTCACAGGGAAGCCACAAGAATGACACCTGGCATGCTGCCCGAGAGGGCTCAGAAACCCTTGTGCAGCCATGCAGAGCCCCAGGACCTGCGTTTCCATGGCTCCCGAGGCCCTGCGGCCACAGCACAGCGGACACATGGGTGGCCTCAGTACACTGCCTGGCCTGTCCTCCACTGGCCACAAGCTATGGGCCACACGCCAGCAGGACTGGTTGCTCAGCACTAAGCTTCCTCTGGAGAATGATCTGATCAACCCTGCCAGGACCACACCAGAAACAGCTGGGCCTCCTCCCCTCCCCATCCCAGGCACAGCTTTCTTCACCCATTTCTTCACCCAGCACACCAGCCTTCGTGCCTCCCAGCCTCTCCCGAGCCTCAGCTTCCTAGACTCAGCTCCAAGTCCGACCGCCACAAATGCTTTAGGCAACGCAGGCTGGCTTTTCACAGCCACAATTCTGGGCTCAAGAAAAACCTTCGGAAGGGTCAACTGATGTCCTGACCCTGTGAGTGCCCTGGAGCTGGAGGGCACTGCATGGAACAGGAAGTCCCACCCCACCACAGGGGCGGCACGGCTCCTGAGTGCAGCCTGCCGTAAAGACTCACCCAGGGGCAGGAAGGTGGCGTGGGATGGCGGTGGGGCGCTGCTGGTGTAGGGGAAGGTTGCTGGGGCCGCCACAGGGTCTGCATGCAGGAACTCGCCGAAGAGGTCAGGCTGGGAACAGGGCTGGGAGTCGGCATCGGAAGCCAGCAGGAGCGGGTCAAATGGGTCAGCTGTGGAGACAGCAACAGCGTCATGTGCTGACAGTGAGCACCTGGGGCTCTACAAGCACAGCCAGGGCCACTGCCCCATGCCCAGACCCACGGCCACCTCCCCTGGGCTTTTGCTGTCCACAGGAGGGGCCCAGACACCTGTTCTCCAACACCCAGCAGCTTGAGATGGCCATTCCACAGATCCTGCCTGGCCAGCAGGGCAAGGCTGGCAGCTAGGGTGTGAGCTGGGCCGGCGCATGGGAACGAGCAGGGCCTGGCTTCTCCAAGACAGTGCATTCGTTTGGGGAACAGGGAGTACCTGTGGCAAGGGGCCCTGCCCGTGGGGTGCTCTGTGCACTCAGAGGAGGGGCTGGGCTCTCCAGGAGCAAGGGGGCCTCACCGCCCAGCAGGTCATTGGGCGGCCCCTGAGGAGTGGATTCGGGCGGCCCCAGGAGGCAGCTGAGCAGGACGGTGTTGCTGGAGGGGGCTGGGGAGGCCTGTGCAGAGGCAGCTGGTCCTGGGACTGCCTCTGAGTGCAGCCCCAGGAGGTCGACACCATCTTCCTGAGGCCTGGACTCCTGTGGTGAGGCTGGGGTGGCTGCACTGAGCATCAGGTCTTGCTGCCGGGCCCCTGTTATGGGGCCTGGTAGGTCCTCACTGGCCCCGGGCTGGCTGTCTCCACCAGTGACCGAGGCCGCCTCTTCATCTGATGCCTCGCTTTCGTCTCTGTCTGTGATCAGGACAGCCTGGCTCTCCTTGGAAGATGGTCCTTCCACACCAGTCTCTGCTTCTTTCTCTTCTGTTAAAAAAAAAAAAAAGACAGCAGGTCAGTAGAGCTGCAGGCAGGTGTGGCTACATGAGAACAGGCCAGGGTGACACACGGGTGGCCGCCTCGGGCTATGGCCTCGACAGGGTCCCCACGCCCACATGGAGGCTGATACGGGTGGACAAGGTACACGTCTTGAGGCCTGGGCCTCATGCACCAGGCTCCAGCAGGGTCCAGGCTTTGCTTCAACCCCTCCCTGAGCCTCGTCTGTGGAGGCTCCACTGGCTCCTCCAGGGCCACGTGTGCACCTCTGTGGGTGACTCTGAACCTCAGCCAGCAGGGATACAGCCAGCACCCCTCAGGACTGGCCAGCTGAACCCCTACTCCTGGCAGGGGACAGTGGGGGTGGGTACCCCTGGGTTGCAGAGCCAGAGTGACAACTCCTAGGTGTCTGGTTGAGCAACTAGGCTGAGGACAGCCAGGCAGGGTGGTGATCCAGGGAGCGGTGGGGGGACATGACACCCCATTTGGCTGCCTTCTGTTGGGCCCCGGGGCAGGTCCCATGCAGAGGGCTTGGCCAAACAGCTGAGGGTGGCTGGAGCTGGCACTATAGCCTTCAGGGGCAATTCTTTAAAGTTTAAGAACACAGAAACGATTCTCAATGTGTGAGACATTCAAAACCAGCTGGCACAGGGGGCCCAGGTCCCCACACCCAGCTGCAGGCCATGGTGGTTACCGCACCATCACGGGCATGGAGCCTCAGGCCTAGGAGGCAGCGGGGGCCACGTGCGGACTAGACCCACACGAGGGTAGAGGGAGGGCCGCGCCCCGCGCCTACCCTGCCAGTCCAGCGTGTGGAGGAAGTGGTTTGCGTCTGTGCTGCTGCTCTGCGGCGAGTCCGAGTCCGTGGGCTCAGCCTCTGGAGACTCCACCTCAGCGTCATACTGAGCCGTGGAGCCCGGCTGCCGGGGCAGCTCTGGCTTCCCTGCCAGGAGAGGGCTGGCGTTAGCCACCTGTGGCAGCGCAGGATCTGGGGCAAGGCCCACAGTCGGGGACAGCTGGGGAGCCAGGCCTCAGACACTCACGGCCAGGACACAGGACAGCAGGGTCCAGACAAGACGGAGGCATGCATGCCCCTCCTGGGAGGCAGAACTGCCTCAGAAGAAACACAAATCAGCACTCTGGCAGCCCTGCCTGCCGGGTGTCCTGTACTACTTCGTGGAGTTGCTCTGAACTGAGGAGGTCTCTTACTAAGCAGAGGCCGCCATCACGAGCCACAGGTCTCCAGGCAAAGCTTTCCCTTACAGACACATGACCCACACCACCAAGTGGCACAACTGAGTCCCTGGTGGTGGGTGGGTCAAAGCTCACCCACCAAGACTCTTGCAGCAGCTCCGGGGCCAAAGTGTTTGCAGAGGAACTCTGCCTTACTCCAGGGAATGGAGTCTACTATACCCCAGAGAACAAGGACCTCCCAGGAGAGGCTGGGCTGGGGGGTGCAATGCCTGCAGTGGGTGGCACGGTGTAGGATGTGGCTGCAGGGATACCATGGCCCCTTTTCTCTAAGACACAGCCTTGAGAGAGTCCCTGCCACCTCCTACTATTCTGGGTTGCCTCCCCTTGTGACCACCTCCACCTGGTGTAGACATTGCCGTGCTTCATGGCAGCTGTCCTGTCCTCTCTAGTCACTTCTGAGCACCTGGCTCCAGCACGGGCCCAGCGTCAGGATCCAGATAGGGAGGAGTGCTGCCTAGCTGGGGGCAAGTCTGGCACCCCACAGGTTCCTCCCCACAATGTCAGAGGCCAGAACCGGGCCACCTGCAGGTGGGCATTGTGTACGTGTTGTGGTGCCTTTGTGATCTTACCAAATTTAGACAAGATATCCTGCTGCTCCTCTCGGCTGGAAAACAGGATCTTGGGGTTCAGCCCTCTCATGCTGGCATTCTCCCATGGTGGGGCCTCCCGGCACGACCTGTCCCTGGGCTCCACCTCCACCTCTAGGTTCACTTGGAACAGATCCGGGTACTTCTCCTGAATGTCGCACGCATCCAGGTCGTACCTGTAGGTCCCACAAACAGGTCAGGATGCTCACCCACTGTTCAGCACGATTGAAGGGGCTGCGATCCTCCACCAAGGGCTAGCCACCCAGGTTACATCCCGGCTCTATCAACACTGAGGAGGACTAGACTGGGCCCACAGCCCCCAAGTCCACAAGGGGTCAGGTGCTCAGAAGTGACTAGAGAGGACAGGACAGCTGCCATGAAGCACGGCAATGTCTACACCAGGTGGAGGTGGTCACAAGGGGAGGCACCCCAGAATAGTTCAGCCCTTGTCCCCTCAACTGTACATGTGCCACGGAAGCTCAGATTCAGATTAGGGGGTGTGGAACTATAAGTACATTCTCCATAAACACAGCAATGTCCACTGGGAAGCCCCTAACCATCACCAGATGGCCATGAACCAAGACCTCCCGGGTTCTGTGCAAGACAGCTGCAGGCCGCCTCTGTGCCCAGCCAGCCAGGGCTGAGAAGTGGGTGCACAGGCAGGGGCACTGCAGGACCTCCAACCCGTGCCCCCAGACGCCAGCTGGCCCTGCAGGTGGTGATGCTAAACATTTCACTGCACCATCCTAACAAGGCAGCTCAGTGGCACTTTGAGCCGCGGCCTCAATTATCATCTGTCACCTGAAACTCATGTTATACTTAAATTTTATATTAGAAAAAATCCCAATACTAAAAACACAAAAAAGAGATGACCATTTCCAGCCCAGACACTGAGGGCACCTGTGGGCTCCTCTAAGCAGAGTCCCTGGTAACCAGCACAGGAACAGCGGTCAAAGTGCATTAGAGGGCTATGTGGGGGCTGACCCCGCCTCTCCCTCAGACATGAGCAGGTGTGGTGGTGACAGTCACTCCTGGCCTCTCCCAGCAGGCCAGACACGAGGACTCCGGTGCACAGGAGATAGGACACTTTGTGACACGCTTCTCGCTGTGGCCTCTGGCCAGGGACCTTGATTCTTCCAGCCTGAGCCACTGAGACTGGGCACAGCTAGTGCAGAGCACGGTGACGGAGGACAGTGGAGGGGCCAGGTGGGCTTGGCAAGTGGGCCACTCAGGGTTGGAGGGTGGCAGCTGCCTGGCACCACTCCCACCGGGCCTGCAATCTGACTGGCCCTGGAGACTGCCCCTGAGTCCACAGGGCAGTGAGGGAACAATGGGGGTCTGTGAGTAAGAGGGCGGCCCCTGGGGCCCGCACCTTAGGATTCAGCTTGCAGTCCTGGAGGTCGGGCACTGACTCAGTCAGGCCCTACGAGGGCATGGAGGGGCTTCTGAAATGCCTGGCTGGTTGACAAAGATGCTCTCTGGAGTACTGACCTGGGCACTGAAACCTCTGATTCTCCATGGTCACAGGTCCCTTGGCCTGCTATGGCCCAGTCCCCAAGGACCGGCACAGGTACAAGGCAGTATGTGGCCACCCGAGTTCCACCTTCCTCGCTCCAGCTTCAGTTCTGCTGCCTCTGTAGAGCGGCCATACTGCATGAAGTTGCCCAAGCAAGCAGCACCTCAAGACCTCTGTACCTCCATCCCTCTTGACGTGGCTGAGGCTATCTCAGTGATCACATGTCCACCTACAGGATGAGTATGCCCGACCAAGTATGGTGTGGCCCCCATGTTTCTCCAACACTCAGTCAATGCTGCAGGTGATGAGCCGTGGGGCTCTGCCCCAAGAACAGAGCACTGTCACATGGAGATGAGGCTGGCTCTGGCCCTCTCAGCTTCCCCCATGGGTGGCCACAGCCAAGCAGCCCTCACCAGATGTTGGCACTGGGGCCTTGGGCTTCCCAGTCTCCAAAGCCATGAGGAATGGTTTCCTCCTCCACTGCTGTCCAGGCCCAGCGGCACACATGGGTTGCCCACAGGAGTCAGGCCTCTGGCTCTTCTCCCCCAGAGGACAGGGCAGTGAAACAAAAGCCCAGCCTGCCCTACTCCCCACTCCGCACACCATGGCATGGCCATCCTCCACTGCCAAAGGACCCTTGGGTCTTCCAGGCCCAGCCACTGAGAGCAAGTGTTGTGCTCCTGGTTCTGGGCACCAAAGCTCCTGGGACACACACGGGTACACAGGCCCAATCTGTGGCTGCCCCACACCTCGCCTATATTCTGCTGTTCTGCCTGCCGTCTGAGCCACAGTCAGAGCATGCGGTGGCTTCTGAACTTCCTGGTCACCAATGTGGCAAGCCTTTCCAGAGGCGCTGGCCTCTCACAGGCCCACACCTTGCCTGTGTGCAGCAGGCTGCTAGTCTTTCTCTGTAACTCTTCATGTGCTCTGCCTGTGCCTTCTGTCTGGCACGCGTGTACCTCCCAATCACTGCTGCTGGGCAGCCTCTTCAGTTGTCTACTGATGAAAAACAGATTGGATTTAATAACATCAACTAGCAACCTTTCCTTTTACAGTTGTTTTCCACGTAAGAGGCTTCTGAAGGTGGTAAAGACAACCTGCATGTTCTCCCGGGGACCATGCCGTGGAGCCTTGGTGAACTCAGCTGTGTGACCAGTCTCAAACTAGGTTTTCTGTGTGCTGTGAGAAAGATTTTCCCCCAACAGGCACCTCAGTAGACTCCCCAATGAACTGCGCGCCTCCATGTAGTCTGGAAGGTGCTTGTGTCTGGACTCCTCTGACCTGTCTCCAGGTACAGATGCCCATGGGCCCAATGCCCACACTGCATTTGAACCCAGGGCTGTGGGGTCCAGCCAACGAGAGCATAGGGTGGAGCCTGCCACTGCCATGCAAAGATGCCTGAGGGCCCCGCTGAGAACAGTGGTGCTCAGCAGACAGATCCCGCCTTGCATCTCCACCAGGTGAGGAGAGGTGGGCTCCTGCTGCTCAGGGGGCCCAGGCTGCGAGTGTCGGCTTTCTCCGAACAGACACCTGAGTGTCAGCCTTGAGAGCAGGGTTACTCTGGCTTTCAGTTCCAGAAGTTTCAGTTCATGGCTAATGAATCCCATTGCTCTGGGCCTGTGATGGAATAACACATGATGGTGGGCACTTGTGGTGCAGGAAGACTGCTCACTGCACAGCCAGGAAGCAAGAGGGAGAGAGAAGGGGAGGGAGAGAGAAGGGGAGGGAGGGAGAGGGAGGGGGAGAGAGAGAGAGAGAGAGGAACAGGTTGGGTCCGATAACCCTTTGGTGGGTACCGTGACCTCTCCCAAGGCTCCATTTTGAATTCTGCACCCCCTCTCCCAGAGTGTCCTTGCAGTAGACCCTGTGGAGTTGGCCACAGTCCAGCAAGGCTGTCCTCCAGCACCTCTGGGCTGCTGGTCTTAGTGCCACCTTTTGCTGCTGTGATCTAAGCGCTGTAAAACCAGTGGCTTAGCAGAGGTGTAGTGCCAATGTCAGTAATGCTGCAGCTCACACCCTCTGTGGACTCATTTACTTGCCACGCTGGCCTGTCCAAGTCATTCTTCGGCCTATCAGTGCCCTGTCAGTTTGAAGGCAGGCATTCCACTTACATTCCTCCGGGAAACGTCCAGAAGAGCCACGCTGGGGACCAAGATTTAACACTTAATGTCCAAACATTAGCACAAGCAGTTCCAAAGGGAAGGTGACACCGGTTCTTGCCCACGGGTCCAGGGGCCACAGCTGTAGTCACTTTCCTTCCAGATGGTCAATCCTCCAGCTCCACAGTCCAGGACCACCTCAGCCACACAGGGTCTTCTGTGAACAGCCTGCCCAGTGCCCGTGCCCATGCCCCTGCAGGCTTGGCCTGGGACTGTGCCCCTATGAGGCTGTGCTGCCGTCCACTGCCGCCAGGCACTGTGGAGCCTACATTCTCAGCTTGCTGGGAGTGCAAAACTCAGGTGAGTGGCTGGCAAGTCCCAAACCCACAATGCGGTGCTGCTGTTCACACTGTGGCCATCAGCACCCTAATTCCATCACAAGCCTCCTCGCCACCTCAGGCCTGCTTCCAGAGTGCCCACCACCCTGAGCGCTTCCTGAAAGGCAGTGGCTGTGTTATGAGTGCTGCTGCTGGCCCCCTTTGCTGGTCGGAGCACATATGTGAGCACAGCTCTGGCTGAACACAGCTTCACTGGATGCACAAGTCCCACATCTTTCCCCCAGGGCTGGTAGGATGCTGCCCTGTGGCGATCAGAGTGGTCAGCCTCGTCAGTCTGCAGGTGATCCCCTGGAGTCTGACCATAAGGTCTCAGGTGGGGTTGTTCTTACTACACAGGCCTGCAGCACCTGCAGCGCTTCTGAGGACAGCCCGATGCATCAGTGAGGAAGACTGCTGCCGACAGCAAGGGTCTGGGAACCGTTCTCCTGCATCCAGGAACCACGGCCGTCCATTCTCCCGTGTCAGGTGGCTATTTCTGTGTGCGCTCTCTCTCTCCCTCCCTCAGACCTCAGACACAGCACACCAGACTAGTCCAGGTGTCTCGCTCTCCATGGCCTCTTCTGTGCTGCAGGCTAAGGACATTTTCCTACAACTCATTACCTGCTCTGCTGCTAAACCCCCCTCTTGAATTCATTTTGGCTGTGAAATTTCTGTTCTAAAACTCACACCTGCCTCTCTGTACATTTCAGATCTGGTAAGCTTCCCTATCTTGCCCACTTTTTTATCTTGGTCTGTTTTCTGCTGCTGTAACAGAACACAAGAGACCTGAGTGACGTCCAGAGAACAAAGGCTTCCCCTGCTCACAGCTGTGAGGCTGGGAGGTTTAAGATCAGTGGCTACCTGGTGAGGGGCTCCTTGCTGCTGGTGCCTGCAGAGTCTTGAGGTGGCCCGCAGTGTTGCGGGCAGGACAACATCTGTGTTCCCGTCCCCCCTCCTCCGACAAGGCCACAGTCCTAGTGGATAAGGGACCTGGCCCACGACTGAACTGAACCTTAGTCATTTCTGCAGGACAGTCCCCGCCCCCTCGTATCGGCATAGGGAGTACACCAAAGTAGCAGGGCAGATGTTCAGGCCACAGCCATTCTGCTCCCAGCCCCGTTCACTAACCCCACTATCCTAATCCCGCAGCACTTTCACATATTCTTTCCTCCTGACCTTCAGTGATTTGGTCTTTTTTTTTTTTTTTTTTTTTTTGCGGCACCGGGGATTGAACTCACAGCCTCGCGCCTGCCAGGGCAGGCGCTTAAGCCACTGAGCCAAACTCCCGACCCTGGTTTTTTCGAGGCAGGGTCGCACTCTGTAGCTCAGGCCGGCCTTGCGCCGCATTGTAGCCCAAGCCGGCCTTGAACTCACAACGCTCCGCCTACCTCAGCCTCCCGAGTGCTGGGATTAAAGGCGTGCGCCACCACGCCTGGCTAGTGATTTGGTCTTTAAAGGGATTTTTCAAAGCATGCCTACACTGTGATGGGAAAAATCAGACAGCCTGGGTTTACGAAAAAAAAAAAAGGTACCAATACAAGAGCAAGAACAGACACCTAGTGAGATGAACTGGCACAGTCCCGCTCCCTGCAGGTGCATGGCCCAGCCCAGTGACGCTGTGAGAAGAACCACCAGCCAGACCCAAACGCGAGCCTGGACGGGCCCACGGCTGCACTGCACCATGCCGTCCCCCAGGGCAAAGCTGGCCCTGCATCACAGCACAGCGACTGCCTGCTCCTCGTGGCAGCTTCGCACTGTCTCTGAAGTCCAAGGGCCAGCATCCTACCTCCAGCCTCAGTGCCTGGCACAGCAGTTACAACCAGTGCTCAGAAAGCACATCAACTGCTCTTATGCCAGGTTAAATCACAACCAGCTGTGAGCAGCTAAAGTCTCTAAAGAAATGCACGAGTCTGGCCAAAGGTAAAGGTGCAAAGTCAATGCCACTGGGGCTCAAGGAGCCCTGGGAATAGATGCCTAGGACAGATGGACCCCGGGTCCAGTGTGACCAGCACCTGCCTGCTGGCTGCCATGTCCATAGCCTCCCACAGACTGACCCATCCTGCACGTACTTGGCGAACTTCACGGTGGTTGCGTTTCGAGGCACAAAGCCAGTGTGGAATTGAATTTGGAACATCTTCATGGACGCCATCTGCAAGAGAGCAGGCTTGGCTGAAGAAAGGGCTGGGGCTGGGGCTGAGGTCACAGAGAGGACCCGCCTGAGAGCACAGTCCCCAAGCTCAGGTCTTATGATCCCTTCTGTGCAACATGCAAGGCCCCAGGCCACAGAGGAGCCAGGTGCTGGGCGTGGGGGAGAAACAGTGTTTCGGCATGGTGGGGCCCAAGGCCCATGCCCACCAGCCTCCCGTGATACTGCCCCAGGGACCCTCTGAGTCTCAGGATACAGTCCCATCTGCTGTGCTGTGTGCAGTGCTGGGGACTAGCCCACGGGACAGCTGCAGCTCCTCCATGGCCTGCCTGGCCAAGGCCTCTGAGAGCCCAGGGAGATGGTGGCATACTCGGCTGAGGTGGCCTTACCTTGGCCTGCAGCCGCCCACCTAGGGTGGACCTGGCATGGTAAATGACAATGAGCACGTCGCCTTGAACCGTTATGCCCAAGGGGATGACTGCCTTGCCGTCCTCGATCTTAAACTCCCTAGAACAGAATGAGAAACAGCTCATTAACTGCAGCAAGAACTCGAGGATCCAGAGCCCTAAAGTACTCAGATCTCAGGTCTCTCTTATCATTGGTGGTATGCTCGTGATTGGGGACCCCACCTGACCCCACCCAAGGCCCTGCTTCTTGGAACTCAGGAGGTAACACGGCTTCCTGTCCCCACAGGTCTCAGAGGTGTGCTAGGGACACAGAGGGGACACCTACATCTGCACTCACTTCATCCTGTCGTACTCCTGAGAGGTGGTGGTCACGCGCTCGTCCCCCACGTAGACCTCACAGAAGGGCTTGCAGCCATTCCTCTGCTTGCTAAACAGCGGCACGGGGGTCATGACCACAGCCTTCACCAGCATCGGCTTGCTGTGGGGCGTGATGGGCTCCTCTGCTACCATGTCACATACGTACTCGATGTACCTGGGGGCAGACATGTGCCCAGGGATGTGTCCCCGAGGGCAAGACACACACTGGATCTTCAACGTGCTTAATGCCACATATTTGCTTGAAGCAATGTTTTAGTGGCTGCTCACAAACTCAACGTGGTAATTTTCATTCAGTCCAAAATATATTTTTAAATTCCCCTTGAGACTGCCTCTTTGACTCACAAGTTACTGAGAAGGTGTTTAATTCTGAAATATTTAGGC
Source organism: Dasyprocta punctata (assembly GCA_004363535.1). Classification (NCBI taxonomy): domain Eukaryota; kingdom Metazoa; phylum Chordata; class Mammalia; order Rodentia; family Dasyproctidae; genus Dasyprocta; species Dasyprocta punctata. The sequence goes on from RJWM01001149.1 coordinate 139,782, forward strand.
ATTTTCCTAGATGCTTGCCTGTTTGTTACTCAACTCTAGTTTTACTCCCTGTGGGCTGAGAACACATTTGTATTTGATTCCCACTCTTTAAGCTTGTCGAGCTTTGAGTAATGGTTCAGGATTCTTTCTTACTGCACACTTGAAGGAAACATGCATGCCTCTCGTCTGAATACCCGCGAGACACCAGACAGGGCGCTGACCACTGATTCCCATCTGTTTACTCCATGGGTCACAAGAGGAACGATGAAGTCTTCACTACCACACTACCATATGTTGTGCAGTTTCTCTGACGTTCCTGTGGGGAGTTTCTAGGGGAATCCTGTGTTTGTCTCCCGTTGTTGGAGTTCCTGCTGTGGGGGTCCATGAGGAGCAGCCACAGAGGGAGGGACATCACCCTCCTGTGTGCTCCCGTGACACCGGAGACAGCGGCAGCTATTTGAGTCAGCCCAGCTGGCAGTCAGCACAAAGCCAGGATGTGACGTTCTTCCTCCAGAAGTGAAGGAACACTGTTCACGCTGAATGGGCCCAGACACAGAATCCAGTGACAGAGATGCTTCCCAGGGGTCAGAGGTCAAGCTTCCTGAGGACCTGAGGCCAGTGGCCCTAGCCTGTATGACCTGGGTAGGTCTAGCACTGACCCTACGTGTCTGCCTGCCATGCCACCGCTGCCACCACACTGTCCAAATCTCCTCTGCAGACATCACACTGCCAGCCCCGCCTTGCCTGGCCTGACGACTACCCTTACCAGCCTCCTTTGCCACCCTTGTTCAGCCTGACTGCTGCCCCCCAGCGCTGTCCACTTGTTCCCGTTCTCAGTTTCCTTTCCTTCTGATCTTTTGCCCCCCCCCCTTTCTTTGGCGTCACTGGGAATCGAACTCACAACTTCACGCCAGACAGGCACTTAAGTCACTGAGTCAAACTCCCAGCCCTGGTTTTCTGAGGCAGAGTTGCACTACGTAGCTCAGGCCGGACTTGCGCTCGCGTTGTAGCCCAAGCGGGCCTCGAACTCACAACGCTCCTCCTACCTCAGCCTCCCGAGTGCTGGGGTTAAAGACGCGCGCCACCATGCCCGGCTCTTTTGCCTTCTCTTGGGTTATTTCTACAGCCTCATTTTTTCCTTTGGGTGACATAATATTTACGGCAGTTAACATGTTCACCAGCTGCTCAGGGTTTCAGACAAGTTGCAAATCCAATCTCTAACCTATAGCGGCCCCCCCCACACATGGTTGCATTCGGTGGCAACGGTCTGCGACAGGACAACTTCGGGTTGGTTTCCCCGTCTGTCTAGGTTCAACCCCACACAGTGTCCTGCACTTCCTGGGTGCTGGGAATCAGCTGTGAGCTCGGGAAACCCCCGCACTTCCCCTCCAGTGTCTCTACCCCGCTCTCTGGGGACAGCACGCATTCACATCCTGCCACTTGCAAGGGCCTGGCCAAGCTGTGGTCTCTGGGCCTTCGCTGGCTCTGCTGTCTCCATGTGTGGCTGGTCCTACAGCTGGGCAGGGCCGATTTACAGCTGTCCAGGGCTTCTCCCTCCACTCCCATGTGTCTTATCTTCCCCTCTGACATCACTGCTGGACTGTGCTCCTTGCCCCTTCTGTGCTAGGACCATGGGCAAAACCAGTTACTCCACATTGCCCTCAAAGCTCCAAAACAGTGCTCAGTGCCCCCTCGCTCCCAACAGGCAAAGGACCAGGTGGGGCCTGTGTACCCCTCCACTTCTCCTGGTCTTCAGTGGACAATGAACTGCCTTTGAGGGATGCAGACACTCCCATGCTTCAGCCCCCAAGCTCGACCTCAGCCCCACGTCCAGCCATGTGCACCCCAACAGTGAGTGCCTGATGCTCTGGGACCTGGAGTGGCTCAAGGGCTGTTCCAAGAGGTCTGGAAGCATGACGAGCTCCAGCTGGTTGTCACATCTCTGCCCCCAAGGGGCAGGTGTCCTCATAGTACTATGCCAGCTTCTGCTCCTACGCTGCCCGCTCTCAGGGACCTCTGCTGACTACACCAAGGCCCAGTCCCATGGAAGGAGGAGTCTGGCCAGGTCCCTAGGTCCTGAGCAAGATGAAGCTCATCAAGGGAGCATTTATGCCAGGCAGCGGCTCCTCCACTCTGACAAAGGTCCCTGTCGCTGCAGAGCACAGGTGTGGAGGTGAGTGGGTGAAGCTGGAGAATGTGGCAGCCCTGGGAGAGGATAGAGAGGGATTGAGCCAGGCAGTGTCGAGAAGCCACCACCTTCACACGGCAGGGAGAGCGCCCCCTCAGCTAAGAGAGCAAAGAGCCTGTGTGCATGGCATCTGATGGCAGAGCTGGCCTGGTGAGCAGGGCCACACCAGGCCCACACCTGCAGGAAGACATGCTGCCCAGGCGTGGACAAGCATGTCGGCTGCCACACGTCTGCACCAGTTCGCTGTGTGCCGCTGAGCTGGCACTCAGAGTGGCACTGACTCAGCCCTGAGGAAGGGTTGGTGCACAAATGCCACAAGGGCAGTGCCATCTCAGTGCCCACAGTGCCAGAGGTGTCACTGTCCCCAGCCAGGATCCCTGGTACCTTTTGTGGGACGGCCAAATGCCTGGTGGACAGCGCTTCATACTGAACATGTACACAGCGGCCTCGGCAGTGCTGAAGAGGCGACAGAAGCACAGGAAGGCACAGACAACCACGGCAGACGCCGCTCTCCCATCCTAGGACAAAGGGACACAGGGCTCCTTCCTACCTGGCCACACACGCATGGGCAAGGGTGAGGCTCCTGTTGAATCCCCACAACCGTGAGGACATGCTGCACCTCTGCAGTTTGGGGTACATTCAGAACTCACACCCCTGCCACTGGTGCCGTAGGACTCACAGCCAGCAGAGAACGAGGGCTCCTTATTGCAGCATGGAGCCAGGCAGCATCGCTGTCTACCCTGTGCTCAGAGCTGGCCCCATCGGGTGCCCACACCTGAGCGACTTCCACCAACACCATCCACAGCAGTCGCTAAGCTGCCTGCAAGGGCTCACAGACCCCTGTCCTCTGCAGATGGAAAACCAGAGGTAGGGGCTCATCTGCCTGGTTGTGGGGGGGCCAAGTTGCGGTTCCCATGCGACAGAGCAGCCTTCAAGACAGCCAGTGGGTCACAGCCAAGGCACAGCAGAGACAGCAACTCTCTGGTGGTTTACTCCAGCGGGCCAGAACCTGCTAATGGTTGCTTCTGCCTGGCCCCAGCTGACAACATCCCCACCCGAGCCGAGTGACCACGGGGCCACTGTGCACTCACCATACAGTGTACGACGCAGACATTCCTGTTGTCCTGCCGCAGCCAGGAGTGCATATTCCTGCAGATGGTGTACAGGCTATGGAGGTTTGGGGCCCGCCTGGCGGCCCAGCCGCACTCAGAGACCTATGGAGAGGTCCCACTGGCTTAGCTGCCAGCCACGCCATGAGCTCAGCTGGCAACACACAGCCAGTGCTCCTTGGCTGCTCGCCTGGCACACAGCACTCCCTGGGACTTCCAGGATGTGGTGGCCTTGTCCTGGGCACCCTCCTTGAATACAGTTCATGTGCAGGTGTCTGCCTCAGCGGCTGGCTGTGACATGCAATACAACTCACTGACAGTATAAAGAGTCACCCTTCCTGCGCCTTAGGGAAGATTCTGCGTCAGATGCTTGCTCCCCTGGGGGCTGAAAGGAGGTACCCAGCTCTGGGGAGCAGCACCCTTTCCTGGCATGACATGACCCACTTGCCCTCAAGGTTACCCTGGCCTGCCCAGAGCTGCTCCTCTAGGCCCAAGCCTCCTGCACAGCGCCTCATCAGGTCAGAGCCTCATCTGCTTGCCACAGGCTACTGAGGCAAGGTCAGGGTCAGGCCAGCACAGTTAGGGGCAGACTGACTGCACTAAAGGCAATGAAAAACCACCACATCACACGAAGACAAAACCCAGGGCCACACACCCGGTTATGGAACTTGGATGCCCGGTAGGTCCTCGGGGACAGGTTGTAGACAGCATAGTGGCCCAGGTGCTTGGTGTCCAGGAACAACCGCACATCTTCGATATTATTTTTGATAGCTGACTCCACGCCCTCAGCAGGGAATGACATCACTGAAACAGAGCTGCCCGTCAGCCGCCCAGGATCCCAGGAGCTCGATCTCCACCTGCCACACACACTTGCTTCCTTGTCCTGTGGGGTTGTCCAGCCTGGCCACTGCCCAGGGTGTCAGACCACCCATATGGGGATCCCCCCCCACTCAACTGCACAGACTTGGGACAGCCTGCAGGTCTCCAAGCAACATGTGTGAGGGTTCCTGACTATGCTTTGCTTGGAGACCCAGTTTAGATGTGTGTGGCCTCATCCCATGACCTCAGAGCTCCAGATGGTACCAAAACTGGGCTGCCCATCACTTGGGCCAGGAGCCATGCTGGCCCCAGGCCACCCAAATATCACCTCTCTGGGACGGTGCCCAGGCCCAGCAGAGTTCCCAGCTACCTAGGAGGCCAGAGAAGAGGCAGCAAGCCACCTCTGGTGTTACCAGCCCAGCCCCACAAATTGTCTTCACGCACAGAAAGGGCACAGGTGTGCCCTACAACCAGCAAACCTACCAGCAATCCTGGAAGTGATGTAAGATATGTCCAGATCCCCCTTTGCATAGCTGGAATCAGAGAAGAACGTATGATTATATAGAAAATACTGGGTAGCACACCACCTCCAGCTGAGCCCAGTCCTGGGAGACAGAGGCCACCCTACTACAGGCTACACCCTGATGTGACCATGTGAACAGGGTGCCACGTGGTACATGTGATAGTGACACCCATGTGACACTGTACAGGAATCAGCACCTGCAGTGTTTCAATGGCCTTCCTATGTTCCCACATGTCCTAGGAAAGCAACAGTGGGAGCTGTTTTTCAGAGAAGGTACAAAGGTGAGGCCATCATGGACAGTGGGCATGGGTCCCACTAGCTCAAGGCCTTGGTGGGGCACTATGGCAGGTGGCCCAAGGACATGGGCCCCATGCAGGCCATAGCAGGCAGAAGGCAACCCCAATCCACAGGGGCATGAACACCCCTGCTGGTGGCTTCAACCAACTTACAGAGGTCGGTTATCCCCTAAGCCAGTCAACAAAACCAATAAAGTGCAGACCAACCCTAACTGACTGGGGACAAACCTGCAGGCTCATTCTAGACTCTGTTCTGAAGAACAGCTGTGAAAGAGCAGCCAAAAGCACCTTGGGGGCCAGCACTCAGGAGGCTGAGGTAGGTGGAGCGTTGTGAGTTCGCGGCCGGCTTGGGCTACCATGTGAGCAAGGCCGGCCTGAACGACATAGTGCAACCCTGCCTCAAAAAAAATAGGGCCAGGAGTTTGGCTCAGTGGCCTAAGCGCCTGTCTGACAGGCGCGAGCTAGTGAGTTCAATCCCCGATACTGCAAAAAAAAAAAAAGCGCCTTGGGGGAAGAGTGCAAAGGCAGCCGGTCGGCAGTGGAACACAGGGAGCTGCCCTGCACCACTGGGCAGGGCCAGGGCAGGTGGCCACACTCTTCACGTGTCACTGCAGACAGGCCACCAAGACAACGGTCAGGGGTTAAGGACCAAGCACTACAGAACTACAGACAAGTTAGCTAACGTCAAAGCTTTGCTGACCAAGGTGACAAGTGAGACAGAGAGAAGAGCAGGCAGGACCAATGCGCTGCAATTTAGCAGAGGAGCCACTGACCAGGACAAGGGGACATGTAACAATTATCAGCAAGAGACAAAACAAGAACACGCAGCTGAGTGCAAACCACCAGACCTGGCAGTGACCTGGCCACCCTTGGAGAACTGCACAGGTGCATGGAGAACACAAATAGGAAAAAGGGACCAAGTATCACAGGGTCCACGCCTGCGCCAAACTCTAGCCCAGCAGGTGGGCTCCAGGGGCATGGAAGGGTACACCCATCAGGTCTACAACCCACACTGCCAGGGAGGCACAAGGACACGGGGCAGCTCTGGGTACAACTGGGGCATTCACCACCACCTGGCCATACCCAGCCTCCTCTGTGGGAACAGCCAAAGCTGGAAGAATGCACAGCTACTGGAGTCAACCCAACACAGAGTGTGTGTGAAGCTCTGATCTCAGGCAGAAGCCACATGCACTCATAACGTCCGCACACATGCACACATCCATACAATGTGGTACCTGCACTCGCATGTTTGACACACTCGCATACTCACACACTCACACATGTACACATTCATACAACGCAGCACATGCACTTGTATGACACTCGTATACACTCACGTGTGCAGTCACACAATGCAGCACACATCACAAGTGCATGACTTGTGTTCACAGGTGCATCCATGCAGCTGTCAGAGCTGTGAACACTCACGGACAATTATGAAACAAAAGAAAAAACAAAAAAGTGAAGCCAAGAGGCCAAAGTTTCATCACACTATAGAAGGTTGTGTGACCACAGGGCTTTGGCTGCAACACCCAAGCGCACTGCTCCATTGTGGTGTTTCCTAAAACGGCCAGGGCCCTCGAGCAGCAGGTGGCAGCCCAGGTGATCAGGGCCAGTGTGGGGTCCCCAGGTACTCTAGCTAAGGCTGTGCCCCAGGAGCTGGCACAGGGTTTCAACCCACTTAGCCTGTGTTCCAAGTCCTCAAGTGCAAGGTGGTCTGACCCAGTCACATGCTTTCCCTATCAGAATGTGACCTCAAGCACTGCTCAGTCCTGTGGCCAGGCCTCCATGGTGACCATGTTAACTGAGGAGAGATACATGGGAGAAGGGTCACCACACCCCACAACCACCTTGCTGGTTTACACCAAAGAAACAAACAGCACTAGCATGGGGGTGTCCACAGACGGAGCCAGACTCTAAGCTGGGTGTCGTGAGCCTGGCACCAGCACACAGCGGGCTCCACGGACAGGGCTTCCACCTTGTAGGATGCTGGGCTCACCCCACGTCTGCACTTGGTAGGAGGGGAGGCTGGCACATGCTGTCCTGCACTTACTGTCCTGCACTTACTTGGCCACAGACTGGATGACCTTGGAGGAGGTGTCCTTGAGGTTGGTGAAGAGCCGCTCTGTACCACCCCGCAGGATGTCAAGGAAACCGCCATAGGACTGGTCGTACTCTGCTAAGGCCAGGGCTGCAGGGGAGACAGGTCTCAGCGGATCACAGGGCCATGGAGCATGGGGAAGGAGGCATAGTGCCCTGGTCATGAGCTAAGAGTAGAGGCCAATGGAGCGGTTCCCAAACTACAGGGTCCTGAGTGAGGCCTTCAGGGGCTCTGAGGGCAGGGCTGGTACACAGGCGACCAAGGCCCTGTGCAGCTGTGAGATGTCCCATACTGTATAGCAGGCAGAGGGCTGACACTGTGAGGCCCTTTCCCCACAATCCATGGAGCCCGGAGCCACTGGCCACATAGGGCATAGGCAGGCCCTATCGGATGTGGATCCAGGGCCCTCCTCAGGGAGTGAAGAGCTGGAGAGGGACCCACAGAGACTGCCATAGCCTGAGAGCAGCTGGAGGGGCCTCGTTGGTGGTCAGCGCAAGGTTGTAATGCCACCCACAGCCACCCTGCTGCCTGGCTCCCCTGAGACAGGGTGTCCACCAGATGAGGACCTGGTTTCTAGTACATGGGTAGGATGCAAATGGACACCCCTGCAGGTGGGAGCAGGAAGGTCTCACCTCCACTGTTGCTGCTGCTCGAAGGACCCCCAGGAGTGGGTGGTGCCCGGGACGGCCCTGGGTTCCCATAGCCTCCGTTCTGCTCCAGCAGCTGGAAGAGCAGAGGCACTGTGAGCTCCCACAGGCCAGCCACAGTTGGCTGCAGCCCAAGCCCTACTGGTGGCAGATCCTCTGCCCCTTGGACTAGTCTCCTTCTCCTCCTCTTCCGCCTCTCCCCAGCCTGTGGACCCCTGGAGCAGGAGCAGTCTACACATGGCCCAAAGGCACCAGCAGCTGGTCAGAAGTGTGCTGGCCCCCTGCCTCCTCCAGCCGTGGGGTGCTCTCTGGAGAGTCAGCTGGTGCAGAGTAGGGCTTAAGGGGTTCTATAAGTGCTAGGGCCAGACACGCTCGTGTCCCCTATCGCAAGCGGCAGCTTCTCTCTGGACAGTGGGAAGAGTGAGGCCCCAGCTTCCATACCCATCCCAGGGCGTCTGCAGGTTACATAAGGGTCTAAGAGTCAGAAGCACAGAGGCACAGTCACCTGTATATAGTAAAGCTATCCATCTCCCTCCATCTCTCAGAACCTTCTGGAACCAACTCATCACCCCCATGCCTCTCCAACAGTTCTGATGATGTTATCCATACCATCCACCCACCAACCCCAGAGTACCTGGCACCCAGCTTCAGGGTATCCCTGCCTGGTGCCTTGCTGAGGGGACCCACCAGCCTATGTCCCCATTTCCTGCCACTCCTTGACCCCTGGCCTGTGTACTCAATGCCACCTCCATAGGAACCAGAACCCTAACCTCCTTGACCTCCCCCCAGTAGAGTCCCCATCCCTAAGTACTCAGGTCAGACACTCTGACCTCTCCACACTGCACACACACTCTCTGCAGCCCCACATCCATAGCCCTGGGAAATTCTGCTTCCAGCTTCAAGGCTGAAAGGACCCAAAACCACAGAAAAAGGAACAGCGCTCCAGGGGAGGGTGGCAAACTCCACAGGCGGAACCCCCAAGGAGCCCATGGACTCACCCGCTCCCTGCAACCTCACCGCTACTTCAGAAAGGGCTTCTGGCCAACATGCCAAAGTGCTCCCTGGCCTGCCCACTCTCCCCAGCCTGTCCTTACCTGCAGGTTGAGCCTGGGAGTGACCACAGCTGAGACACTGAGCCGTGACTGGATGTGTAAGCCCAGGAACTGAAAAACCTCACGCACTGCAGCACCCAGGGCAAGGACTGTTGGACTGTTGACAGAGCAGCCCTCAGGGCTGGCCCAAGCACTCAACCTCCCCCAGGCTGTGGCAGGACCCACCACACAACAGCTGGAGCTGGGGAGATCTCAGGGTGATGCTGAGAATACCCCCAACCCCGCCAACAACATCTCAATGCAGGCATGGCCAGCACAGACGTCGGGCCTCACCTCCGTGATGGGCGCCTTGGGGTTCACGTTCCTGGCAGCTGCGATCTCCTGCAGCTGGCGCACGGCCTCCGCAATGGACAGCCGCTCCTCGGGGTTGACCTTCAGCATGGCACCTGCAACAGAACACGGCAGCAGTGCTCGGCCCACGCTGGACAGAGCCCTAGGCCCAGGCTGGACAGCACCACCAGCCCATCTGCTACACACCCAACACTGATGTCAGAGGCAAGAGAGCAAGGGTGAAACTGAACAGTCAGCAGAAATGGCCAGTCAAGACAGGCATGACAGTGCATGCCTAAATTCCAGCACTGAGAAAGGCTGAGTTGGGAAAATCTCAAGTCCAACGGCAGCCTGAGCAACTTAGCAAAACCCTGTCTCAAAATTAAAAAAAAATAGTTGGGGGATATAGCTCAGTGCTCCCACAGCTTCAACTCCCAGTGTTGAAAACAAAACAAAACACACAAAAATGGTCCATTCAGAATACTCTACGCTCACAAAGGGCAAAGCCACCAGGATACAGCTGGACAGTCGCAGCGGTAGGAGGTGTGGGGTGAGGACACTCAGAGCTCAGCAGAGCCCACAGCAGCACGCTCGCGAGGACTCACGGATGAGGTCGTGGAAGACGCTGTACCGCGTGTCATTTGCAGGGATCGAGTACTTCCCATTGACAATTCGCAGTTTTGCTCCATCCTCAAAAGGGTGCTGCCGGAAACACAGCAGGTACAGGATGCAGCCCAGGGCCTGCCAGGAGAGCAGGAGCTTAGCCTCGGACTCCAGGGCACAGGCTGAGAGCCAGGCACAGGGCAGCCCTGTCCTTGGGAATCCTGGAGAGTACCTGCCAGGCTTTCGTCTCATCAGTTTTACAAGTCATCCCTGGTTCAGCTCACGAAAGTCAAGCTGGCTGAGCAGGTTGGCAAGGTGACCCACCACCCCAGAAGCCTCAGTCTTTCCATTCTCATCCCGAAATATGATCTCTCTAGGCTACAGTGGCAAAGCTCCAAACCCTTATTTTCAGATTAAAAGGTTGCTTTCAGCCCCGTGTGGCAGTGCACACCTATAATCCTAGCATTCTGGGAGGCTGAGGCAGGAGGATCACAAGTTTGAGCCCAGCTTGGGCAACTTACTTAGTGAGACACTGTTTCAAAATAAAAATTTTAAAAAGGGTTGGGGCTACAGTTCAGTGTGAAGGCCCTGGATTCAATCCCCAGGGTCCACAACCCACAATTCCCTACATAGCAAGACCCTGTCTCAAAAAACAAAACAAAACAAAACAAACAAACTATATGTATGTATTTATATATTTGTATATATAATGCATATATTTTTATTTATATATATAAATACATACATATAGTTTGTTTTGTTTTGTTTTTTGAGACTGGGTCTTGCTATGTAGTTTAGGCTGGGCCTAAACTCACTATTAGCCCAGGCTGGCCCCAAACTTTCGGCGATTCTCCTGCGTCAGCCTCCTGAGTGCTGGGATGACAGGCGTGCACCACAGTGCCCTGCCCCACCTCCCTTCAAATTTACACAGACCACACTGAAGCACTGAGGTCTGTGGGCTAGTGGGCAACCACAAGGACCCTGCTACACAAGAGGCACAGCAGCTACCAGGGATGCATGGTCCCAATGACTCCTAGCTACAGCCCCGGGCAGCTCGAAGGCTGCACTTCCTGAGACACCACCCTGGTCGAGCTTCAGGAGCAGCACAGTGGGGACCAGACGAATTGCATCAGCTGTGCTGAGGGTAACCTGTCACACTCCACTCACATGGGGACCAAGAGGTGACAAGCTAACAACAACACTGTATAGGTTCTCCCCACCCTAGCACAGCAGGCTCAACTCAGACACAACACACGATATGTATCAGGGAGTTGGACTTGGCCCTGGGCTCAATTCCCAGAGCCGCAGAACTAAACCAGAACTGAAGCATGGGGTGCAGGGAGCTCCTGTGCGATGAGACAGGTGGATCTATAGGCTGGGGACACAGACTCGCCCACCTCCCCCAGGCCTCTCCTTGCACCTTCAGGGATACCCTTCATGGCAAACCAGTAGGTGAAATCAACATGTCCGTGGGGTCCATAAGCCACTGTAGCACAGTGAGCAAAGCCAGAGAGGGGTTTGTGGGAAGCTCAGTTCACAGCTGGTCAGTCAAAGCCCAACAAGACAACTAGGGGCTCTTGGCTGGCAGGGGAAGGGGCTGAGCTGTTCCTCGAGGATCTGACACTATCTCAGATGGACAGGGCCACACTATTTTAGCCCGAGCAGGCCCTCCAGGCATCGCCATGGAGCTAGTTGCCCACTGCCAGTGGGAATGGAGAGCTGCCCTGGGCCAATGGGACATAGCCCCGAGGGGCGGGGCGGCTCTGGGCACCACCAGCTGGCTCCGCTCCGGTCACCCCACCAGCACTCTAGTGAGTCTTCACAAGATGAAGAGCAAGGATGGCAAAGGAAGGGAGACTGAAGAGGCAGATGGCTCCCGCCAGGACACCGGCCCAGGCAGCAGCAAGGCAGTTCTCAGCTCACCCAGATATCCTGCTTCTCGCCGATGGGGAAGTTGGAATACAGGTCTACGATCTCTGGTGTCCTGTACATGGGTGTGGTGTTCCTCGTGATCTGAAGAAAAGAAGTGACTATTTCACAGAGAAGCTACGGGCAAGCAGTGTTTTCAGTACTGCAGTGATCCTGGGCAGCTCCTGGTCTGCCCACAGGGGCCCAGAAGAGCCTTGGCCCCTTGATTGAGGTAGGGACAGCCTGGCTGGAGCAGGGTCTCCCAGGCAGAGAGGAGCCAAGCAAGTGGTTTCTAAACCACGCTTTACAGGTATCTGTGTGGGTAACGGAGGAGCTCTGCAGGCAAGTGGCGGGGACGCTGAGTGTACCTGATGCCACTGCGCCGTACATTGAGGATGCCTGCGGCAGTAAATGTCATGTTACTGTGTTTGTAACAATTAAGAAAACCCCAGAGAACAAACGATAAGAGAGTGAGAGCTGCATGACAGGAGAACAAGCTGAAACGCTGCCCTCGGCTGCCAACGGCCATGAGCGCACACCAAGGGCCCTGGAGCCTGGTGCCAGCAGTCTCCGCATCCCGGCCCTTGGGAAAGGGCACAGCAGCCAAAAGGAGCACAGGCAGAGAGGAAAGGAGCTGCGAGTGGCCTCCTCAGGCCACGCCGCCACCACCTGGCCTCACCTCCTCCTCCACCATGGCTCGCTTCTGGGCGCTCCAGCTGTAGTCAGGGTAGTGTGAGATGGTGGTGGCACTGCCAAAGTCACACAGCTTAATGGTCCCCTGGCTGCTGAGCAACAAGTTCTCAACCTGCAAGATGCCAAGGACAGCCCTATGAACCTTTAGACCTCAGCAAAAGTAACAGGTGCGTCAGATGTCCGGGGACCAGCGGACAGTCCCACGCCGGGGACAATACTGGCCACAACCCTGAATGACTCCACACCGCCCACTGCAGAGAGGCAGCCAGCTCCACACCAGCAGCGGCAGTGCAGGACACACACACACACACACACACACACACCCCTAGGCAGAGCTGGGGATGGAGAGTCGCACAGAGGTCGGCAAAGGCCTTTCTTCAAGAGAACTATGCCTCATCTTAAACTCTTTCTTTTGAGACAGAGTCTCACTATGTAGTGCATTTTGGCCTTGAACTCATGGCGATCCTCCTGCCTTAGCCTCCCAAATGCTGGGACTACAGGTGTATACAACACCTGGCTTGCCTTGTCTTAAATTCTTTTTGATCAGAAGCAACATACCCACACTCAGAAAAACAAAAGAGTTAAGATCACTATAAATCAAACAGGTAATCCTGGGATACAACGAGCCTTCAGAAAAGACAAAAGACAAAAGACAAAAGAACATAATATGCCACTTGTAACTAAATTAAACACAACCCAGGAAAAAACTTAGTAATAGACAAAATACCTCCCTTGCAGAAAACCATAAAACAACTGAGATGAAATTTAAATATAAAGCACAAAGGGAAACACTAAGCTTCCAACACAGTATCACAATGTCATTAAGAGGCACAATGTCATTAAGATGTCACATTGCCCCAGTGGCCCCTGTACAAGCCAACTCTGGCCACAATCCCCAATCCAGGAATAGTTTATATATTTTAAATACCTGGGGGGAGGGAAGATGAGCATTTCAGACATGTGAAATTACATGGATTCTGGTCTGTAGATCCAGAGTTTACCATGCCCACTCCCTAGGCAACTGTCCTGGAGGCTGCACTCCCCAAAGCAGGGTGCTGTGGCCCAAGCCTTGTGGCCAGCAGTGCCACATCCCTAATGGCTTCTCACAGAAGTCTGTCAACCAGCTAGAGTCACAACAATTCTAATCAATTCCCAGAAGTCTGATGGAACTTCACAAACTCAACAGAGACACAAAGAGCCAGCAGGAGTGGACAGGTTCCTACGCAAGGCTTTGGTCACAGCACAGGCACTGGCCCAAGGACGCGACCTAGTGAGCACCACACTCACCACAAGATGCCCTGTGGGGACGTGGAGAGGATGTGCCACATTCCTGGGGTTGGAGGGTCTGGCCCAGGAGGAGGACCCAAGTCCACAGAGGTAGCAGGAAGGATGATGTCCTGGCCTCCCGAAGACGTCTATAGCACTCAAGTGACATGCAGCAGGGCAGCCATAAGAGGGGAACCCCTGCCCCAAGCGCCTGCAAACCACAGGGAAAGAACTACAAAAAAACAAGCACCTGAAGGAAACCCAAGTCCCATGATGGAAAGACGCAGCCTCATGGGCAAGGCAACTGCCACAGGACCCTGAGGCTGCCAGACCCAGGACCAGCCAGATAGGCACATGCTATTCATTCCACAGCCACAGAGCAGGGGGGAGCAGAGAGTAGGCTGGAGAGGGCTCTGCGCCCTCCGCACTGGAAGATGAACAGGGCCCACCGGGGCAAGCTCGCACTCGGGACTCTTCACTCACCCTACCCTTCTGTTCTTTGCTCTCCTTAAGAAAACACAGGCAAGCACATGCGTACCATATTAACCTATCACAGATGGGAAAAGATTCTGATGCCCTGAGAAAACTCTCAGCATCCACAGGAGCCCTGGGGCCAAAGGCAGAACCAAGGCAGATGCACTGCAGGGCCCAAGAAGAGCCCTCGCTTCCCGGGCAGTGGGCCTGGCAATGTGCTTCTGCAACCTCGGAAAATACTCCTGCTTGCACAGAAATGAGAAAGAAATTACAGAGCAAAAGAGGAAAGAGAAAGGAGAGAGGCAGGACAGTAAGGAGGAAGAGGAGAATCCTGAAGGGTCCCAGAATAGGCAGACGCCTGCCTGCAGAGGAGGGAGGCATCTGGCCACCAGTCGCCTCAAATCCTGTTTTCCAAATATTTCTGGGTTTGGGAGCCCAATAATGGAGGTCAGGCTCACCACAGTATCTGAGTTCTATGAGAGGACTCACAGGTAGAACACCCAGTCAAAATCACCAAGGACAGAACCTACCCCAACCAGAGAGGCACCATGGAAAACTGCTTCCAGACCCTGGGCCAGGGAAAGCGAGGGCTCAATGAGATGGGGGGCCAGGAAAGCACTGAGGCCAATACCATGTGGCACTTGCAGTGAAGCCCCAAGCCCCGGAATCTCACAGGTACATGATGGTCAGAGACCCAGAGGAGCGGGCAAGCGACCAGCCTCTGGGCAGCACCCACCCTGGTTGAGGCAGTTGTAGCTCTGGAAGCCAGGTCAGGTGGACATCCAGGTGGACAGACAGATGCTGCCCTTACTGTGTCACACCCAGTCAGTTCCAGATAAGTATAACACCTGAGGCAGTCAAGGTGGACTGAGCACTGAGAGGCCTTCTACAAAGGCCTGGCAGGGGTCCACTGCCCAACCATTCATGAGCTGATCCCCCAGGATAATGTCTGCTTTGCTGGCCTGAGTGTTACAATGATGTAAGAAACATCCTGGTTCCCAGAGATGCACACACAGGAGTCCTCGAGAGAAACCGCTTAAAAAATCTTCAGCACAAAAAATCTGCCTCGGTAAGGAATCAGGTCAAAGACAAGGTTGGTGGACACTGGATGATTCTCTCAAGTCTGTGATTAACAAGACAACAGCGAAGTAGAGATCAGGATGCAACCAGAAAACTCCTGCAGCACACACAGCCTTAGAAAGTTCCCCACAAGGATACACAGAGAGCTCTACAGAATCAAACTTTCAGGGCCCACAAAGAAATGGAAAAAAAGGTAAAAACTAAAGGGAAGCCAACTAAAGAATAAGACACTAATGACCAAAAACACAGAAATATTCATTGTTGTTGACAATCAGGAAAAGGTGAACTCACAACATGCAGGTATGTTACCCCACCCCAAAACGGTGGCAGGTCAACTCCAAGGACAGAGGCCCTGAAGGACAGGGACCACAAGGCAGGGCCACAGCAGCCCCAAGGAGACACAGGGCAGCCCATGCATGTGACCCAGGATGCCACGCCACTGAGGCAGAAAGAAAGCAAGAAGAGTAGGAACAGCGCCTGAGCCCAGAAGACAGGCGCTCACAAGGCCTCAGCCTGGGGGGTGGCCAGGGCACAAAATGTTGTGAGGGCACCTGTGCCCACAGCTGGCACCTTGAGGTCTCTGTGGATGATGGGCGGCTTCTGCCTGTGCATGTGCTGCACAGCTCTGCACGTCTGGTAGAAGATCTTCAGGACGGTGTCACAGGGCAGAGGGCCTTTAGCTTCAATTTTCTTTAGAAATTCTACCAGCTGCCCTAAAAGAGACAATTGAGTTCAATCACTCTGGGCCTAAAAAATGCCACGCCCTCCTGGCCAGGGGTGGGTTCTGGTTCTGCCTGGTGCAGGGCCTCGCACTCACTGGCTCATCTGAAGCCACAGTCCGCACCCGACCAGTCAGCCTGCGGTTTCTCCACTGCTGAAAAAGGTCTGTGGGTAACCAGATATCACTGCAACCCCAGGTGTGGGATACCTTGGGAGCAGTAGTCATGGGGCAGCCTGGGAGCAGTACAAAAAGCAAGGCCATCCAATGGAGGCCCAAGTGGGAGAAACACATCCCCTGCAGTTGGGCAGAGAAAGATCAAGGACTTGCATGCTTCACAGGGCCACAGAGAGTGACTACAGACCACCTGCAGTTACGATGACAAACACGAATTCTCAGTGTTGTCTGTGCAGAGGTCACTGCCCCTCCTTAGGTACAGACAGTATTCACCTACTAACACAGTGTCTCCGAGGCTGTGCATACAACACCAAACCTGCACTGGACCTGCCACTACCCAGCTGCTCTCCAGGATCCCAGGCTAGACCTCCAGCTCTGTCAGGCCTAGGGCTGAGAAGCTGGGCATGGAGGCTGGGATACTGGTGATGCCCTGTGCATGCCCACATGTTCTCCAGTCACCCCACTCCACTGAAGGTCTTGCAGTTCTGCCTGTGAGGCCTCAGTGCTGCACCCCTGCACCTACTCTCCATAGAGCAACCCTCAGGGATCCCCTGCCCAGCACACTCCAAGTCCCACTCAGCAGCAGGGCAAGGCCACACCACAGCCACAGCCAACAGACCAGTGACTGCATCTCCTGCCTGCTCCCAACTGTGCTGGCCACAAACCTCATGCCCACTTCCGGGGGCTTCACTGCCCACCTCATCTGATCATGCACCCCTTTCTTTGCCGCAGCTCGGGCTTCCAAGCTTGTCAGCTTTGCCTGGATAGCACAGGGACCCTGAAGCCTGCACACATCAGGACCAGCAGCAACTTCAAGGTGTACCAGAGTAAGATACTAGTGCTTCAAGGCTGTCCCAATAACCTCCAGACCTCTGCAAGAAGTCCCTTTTCTAGAAGAAAGGGAACGTAAGCTCATCTGTGTCTGGTCTCCTGCAGCTCAGAGCAAGGCCTTCTACTAATGCAACTCTCAACCAGGAGCTCCAGGCGCACACCCACAGCAGGGATTCCAGACCAAATCTGGATGCCCTCCCAGCTCCCAGCCTGGAATGACTTCAGGCCCTGCCAGCCAGGCTTCCCTGGCTACCAACCTTGGCTGGACTGAACCTCCCCCACCTCAACCGACCTGCTTGTCTGTGCAGCAACTCGAAGGGACTGAGGCTTCGGGAGGAACACGGGCTCAGGAAGAGCTGGCTGGGCCCAGGGAAGGAGGGCCAGAGTGGGGGGCCAGAGCAGGGGTAATGACCCTAGCTGTGCTCAGTGGCTCATTCTTGGGGAGAATTAAGGGGTTATATTTTAAAATAAAAATTCCGGGGCTGGGCGAATACGGCTCAATGGCAGAGCACTTGCCCTGAGTTCCAGTCCCATGCTGCAAACCAGAGAACGAAAAACTCCACCCACAACAGTAGGAACAACCAAAGAGCTCTCCCCTCTCCTCAGGCCCTCACGCAGCAGCCACCCTTCAGGAGTGGCTCGGCTTCAGGAGTCTGGCCTCAAAGCCTCCGCAGCCTGACTTGCTGCTGCACAGCGCTCCCCGAGTCCTCCACCTCTCCACTGTTCCGCACGCCCACTCTGGCCCCCCAGGGCAGTCCTATGAGGCATCATGGGGTGCACTCCCCACAGCCCTTCAGGCACTGCACCTCAAGAGGACTCTGAGTCACCAAGAAAGGAAGCGTGGCCTCCCTCGGAGTGTGGAGCTGGGCAGTGGTCCTCTGCTTCCCACAGCAGCAGCCAGGGACGGCAATTTAGCCCCCATCTGCCAGCTCCTTCACTGTTCCGCTTGTGGAGCACCACAGCAGGGTACCCTCGTTCTCGACAGCTCCACTCGAACCCTCTGAGACCAGCATCTCCAGAACCTACTCGTGCAAAGATTTCTGACTTTCCCAAATGATGGGGGAGGGGTCCATTCCGAACAGCACTGGGAAAATGATAGATGGCAGGCGCTCTCCCTCCCCTGGCTGCAACCCACGTGGTCCAAGTGTGTGGGGGTGGGCGGAATCACACCCTGACTGCCATCTGGTCCACCACACAGTGCAGGTCTCAGTCGGGTTCAGCAGCTCCAGCACTGCACCCACGAGTTACGGACAACGTCCCAGCCTCAGGAATCCTAGCCTTTGAGCATGGTGAGATGAGCAGGAAGCTGCCCCTCACCCACAACTCACCTTCTGAGGCTTCAGTTACCCACGGTCAACTGTGGTCCAAAGACATAAAGTAGAATACTCCAGACAGACAATTCACAGGGTTTATACCGTGGGCGGCCCGAGTGGTGTGATGGAACCTCACACTGCCCCACTCAGTCCTTGGTGGGAGGGTGGCCCGAGGACCAGCCCATCTTCACTGGGTCAGTAGCCATCCTGGTTATCAGAGCAACTGTCACAGTCGTGCTGCAGCTGTCAGAGGCTCCGATCTGCCCCTTGGTTCAGGTACCCATTGCCAGTCTGGGAGAAAGTTCTCAAGAATAAGGGGAACACTCCACCGGCATGAAAAGATACATGATTTTAAAAGGAATGTTTACTGAGGTAGGAGGAGCATTGTGAGTTCGAGGCCCGCTTGGGCTACAACATGAGCGCAAGGCCGGCCTGAGCTACACAGTATGACCCTGCCTCAAAAAACTAGGGCTGGGAGTTTGGCTCAGTGGCTTAGGCGCCTGCCTGGCAGGTGTGAGGCTGTGAGTTCGATCCCTGGTACAGAAAAAAAAAAAAAAAAAAAAAAAAAGAATGTTTAAGCAGGGCATGGTGGCTCATGCCTCTAATCCCAGTACTCGGGAGGCTGAGGCAGGAGGATCACTGTGAGTTCGAGGCTAGCCTGGGCTACAAAGTGAGTTCAAGGCCAGCCTGAACTGCATAGTGAAACCCTGTCTCAAACAAACAAACGAATACCCTAAAAGGAATGTTTCAAAGTAAGTACATGTAGTAAACCCCTAGGTAGGTGTAGTGGTACAAGTTTGTAATTCTAGCTACCTGGGAGCCTGAAGCAGGAAGACTGCAAGTTTCTGGCTAGCCTGGGCTACACAGCTAAAGCATAGTCTGGCTGCACAGTGAGACCCAGTCTCAAACAAAACCTAAACCAAAACCTAGACCAAAACCAAAACTCAAAAAACACCAGGTTTGCAAGCATCTATTCAACTCTACATCGTCTGCCTTTTTATTCAGCACATGTTCTTCTGTAACTGGAAATCACAGTAACAACTGATCGCCAGGAAGAGGAAGGCCCCAGGTGAAGGCTGAGCGCATATGTCAACACGGCCAAGGCTCGCGCCTTCCCCGTCTGCAGGGGCGGCCCAGGACCTCAAAACCGGTTCCCAGACGCCATGCGCTGCCAACAGAGCAGCTGGGAGAAACGTCACTCGGACAGAAAGGACACAGGCAGCCTCACAGCTGACCACAGCACAGGAACCACGCAGTGCCGTGTGGGGCTGGGGCAGCATGACCAAGACACTGGGGACAGCTGGAGACAGCAGAACATCACAGAGAGTTCCTTAGGGACTGGTCGGGGGCTGCGGTCAGGCCACACATGAGAAAAAGGATCTTGAGACTTGCTGTCTGTAACTTCTGTTTAAATGGTTCAGCAGGAACATGGAAACGGTTAACATGACCGATAGTCAGTGATACAAACGAGAATCTGGTGTGTCCACTGCACCTCTTCCAAGTTCTCTGTAGCTTTGAAACTTCAGAATAAAAAGTTGAGGAAAAAATTAAAACTCATACAAGGGTCACTGTGCAGAGTTAAGGCACCATGGGCCCAGCCACAATAGTGAACTCTTGACCACGCACAGCAGGTGCCACAGGGACCATGGCCATCTGGTCATCAGTGAGCAACGGGTCCAGGAAGCACAAGTGAGGGCACAGCTGGACAGAGCCCTCGCTGACAGGGCCACCAGCTCAGAGAACCCCCCCAGTCTGTTCCCCCTGCCTTCTGCTTGTGCCAGGGAAGGCTCCAGCCCTGTACAGACCATGCCACTCGCCCTCTGCTCAGCACAGTCCACAGTCCTGCTGACACCTCTATGCCTTTCCCTCCAGCCAAGCTGGCCCCACCATTTCCACCTGTCACCCCAGCTGTCCACTTATGCCCCAGCCTCCTGTCTTCCGCCAGTTGCCGTCACTCTCTGCCCACGCTGGCTACCGCAACAGCTTGTCTTATGCCCTGTGGGTGGCAGCTCTCACACGGCCAGATTGCTTTTCATGGGCTCCCTGCCTCAGCCTCCCTCACTGCTCTTCCTGGACCTCCTCTCCCTACAATGATTGCCCAGGAAATAGACATTCTAAGAGCCTCTGTGCCACAGCCCTAGAGAAGAGCTCCCTCACAGGACCACAGGTCCAGAGACAGAGCTTGGACCCAGCAGGTACTTGGCTGCCAGCAGATGCTCTGCAGCTAAGCTGCATGGTGAAGCCACCCTCCCCCACAGAGTCCTGTCCCCACTGCACAGCCGGAGCCGGGGGCTCGGCAGCACCCCGGCACCCAGGGTGTCCCCCACAGCACTCTGCAAAGGCTTTCCCAATCCACTGGTCTCTCCCTCTCCTGATGCCTTCTTGGGTTTGACCTTGAGGAGGTCACCTCCCCGCTGAAAGCCCCTCTTCTTTGCCAAGGGCATAATGCAGCCATAAGGAACATGTGACCGTGGGCCCTTTCCCTTCCCACACGCTCACTGAATGCCTCTTGTGTGCTAGCCCATTCCACCACTGAGAAGAAGACATGGATGACACTGCTCCCCCAGAGCCTGCCACCCGGAGAGGGGCACAGCTAAGCCTGTTCCAGATGTCTCAGACCACCAGATGACTGGCCTGTCCTTTCGGCTGGGACCAGTGCCTTCTGAGAGGACCCTGGGAGCAGTTTATGATGGGGTGAACATGCTGGCAAGCGGCACCCTGGGCCCCAGAGGGACTTTACCTCTGCAGAGCTCTGTGAGCAGCAGGAACTCTGCCTGCCCCGTGTCAGATTCCTCTTTTCCTATGGATGCTGCAGAGCAGAACTGGACGATGTTGGGGTGGCCAGAGAGTTTTTTCTGCAGGTATCTTGTTAAAGGAGAACATGCATGAACATGTCCACGGTTTTGTGCACTTAGAACATACAAAGCACCGAGAGCCCAGTCGTGATACTTGAACTAACTTACATCCCAGCTGAGCAGAAAGATGAGAACGGCCACATGGGGCCTCGAGAAGCCAACGATGCAGGAGAAAGCAGTGGCGAGAGTGACAGGGAGAGGCTCTAGGGTGCCACAGCAGGAGGCCGTGAGTGTTACCATGTCCATGCAATCGGCGGCCGCGCAGCCACCAAGTTCTCCGAGCAGGCAAAGCTTGAAGACAGAAGCAGCAGATCCGGCCAGCAGCAATGTGCGGTACCAGTGTAGGAAGACATGCATGGCAGCAGAGAACTAGAAGAGCCTACAGCCCCATCATCTGTGTGGCAGGCACTGAGCAGGAGGCCACATGGAACCTGCTGGCACCATGGCTGTCCACACAGCCCTCACCTAGTCCTTCAGCCAGATGGGACAGAGCACTACCAGGCAAGGAGATATCTGGGTAGGAATAGCAACCCCTCTTCCAATACCTCTGAATCTTTTACTACGACCCAGGGAGTACAAAGCAGGAAGAAAACTCCTTTTCACCAGAAATGGTCTGCAAGAAATCTGGTAAAAGCAAAAGGCCAATTTTAACATATCATGCAGAATGACACAGAGCAGGTTCTGGTGGTTGATGGCTACAGCCTGATGCAGGTCAGTGCCTCCCCAAGTGATGGCACCAGCCCTCAGGTCCAGGAAAAGGATACCAAGAAGCAAACTTCTTGAATGATGGCTCTGTTCTTTTCCTCTTCATTGGACAGTAATCGCTGTTGAGGAATAGCACACGAGAAAGGCTGAAGATCATTTACCTTGTACCTTACATGATTGCTTATCTTAGACAAATACCCCAGAAAATCACACAGCATCAGACAGCCCACAAGGTGTTTAGCCGCATTTTAACATCTGACCTGACTGAAGCTGTAATGGTTAATACATTGTGTCAATTTGAAAAGTTTATCAGTTTAACTAAGAGACTCAGCAGGGGCCAGCATTTTTACTTTGTAAACATCCTCATCCCTTGCAAAACCAGTGGGCCTAGATTGTGTTCCCTGGGAGGGTGGCCTGCTTACAATGTAAGAGAGTCTAAAAGCAGCTTGTTCCCCATCTTTTGCTCTTGCTGCTTTTGCTATCTTCTGCCACCTTGAAGTACTGCCCATCTGCCATGCCACCTTGCCTGGGAGACAGCTGATTACAGACTGAAAACTCTACCAACTGTGAGCTAAACAAACCTTTCCTTCTGTAATTTTGGGTGTTGGGTATTTTGTCCTAGCAATGAGAGAAAAGTAACCAAGACATAATCTGGTACTAGAGAAGTGGGTTCACTGCTGTGATTGTACCTGACCACGTGGTTCAAGAGCCTTTGAGAATGGCTTGTGGGAAGTTTGGAAAGGTTCAGAGATGGCACCTGAAAGAGTAGTTCTGGAACACCTTAGGCTGTTTTGCATGGGAGATTCTGGTCAGAGCTCAGAAGATCAAAAGGTTGATAGAAATCCTGCTAGTCAAGACCAGGCTGGGAAGAAGGACTACATTGGTTGTTGGACTCCACAGGATGTGTGTTATGGCTTGGCAAAAAGTTTGTCTATATTTTGCTCGTGTCCAGAGACTTTGCCTAAGACTGAGATTAAGGGCAGTATACTAATTAATCTGGCAGAAAAAGTTTCAAGGCAGTCAAATGTTGAGGCCACGGCATGGCTACTGTTGGGGGCTTTTAGCCTCATCTATGTTGCAAATGGAGAGCAAAGATCCAGTCAGGTGTGGTGGCACACACCTTTAATCCCAGCACTTGGGAGGCTGAGGCAGGAGGATTGTTGTGAGTTCAAGACCCGCTTGGGATACAAAGTGAGTTCAAGGCCAGCCTGAACTGCATAGTGGGACCCTCTCTCAAAAAATAAGGCCAAGGATTTAGCTCAGGGGCACAAGCGCCTGCCTGGCATGCACAAGGTCGTGAGTTTGATCCCTGGTACCAAAAAAAAAAAAAGGTTTTGGGAGGCCAGGCAGTGTGCCCCTGAGAGGGCAGTGTGTGAAATTGTGAGTGTGAAGCCAAAGGTGCAGTGGAGACTCCACAAGTTTAGAAAAGCCAAGAATATGGATCATGTAAGGAAAGCTGCAAGGTGGGAGCAAAGCCAGACTAAGAGAGAAGCTGTGGGAGCTACAACCACCAGAACTGCCATGGGGCAGAGCCATGCAAGCCCTTTGGAGCCTGCAATTTGCCACAGATTGCTTCAGATGCTGGACATGGAACTATAGGACTTAATGTTTGCCCTGTTGGATTTTGAACTCACTTTGGTCCCAATCCTTTGTATCCTCGTTTGTAACTTTTGGAATGAAAATGTTTATCTTGTGCCATTGTATGTTGGAAGTGTTTAGCTTTGTTTTCATTTGTACAAGGGGTTGCAGCTAAGAGTTTGCCTTAAATCTCAGAGGAGACCTGGGACTTGGACTTTTCAGCAGTGCTAAAATTGTTAGGACAGCCGGGCGTGGTGGTGCACGCCTTTAATCCCAGCACTCAGGAGGCTGAGGTAGGCAGAGCGTTGTGAGTTCAAGGCAGGCTTGGGCTACAACGCCAGCACAGGGCTGACCTGCGCTACATAGTACAACCCTGCCTCAAAAAAACTAGGGCCTTGAGCCAGGAGTTTGGCTCAGTGACTTAAGCGCCTGCCTGGACAGATGCGAGGTTGTGAGTTCGATCCCTCGTGCCACAAAAAAAAAAAAAAAAAAAATCCTACAGCAGGGAGTTTGGCACAGTGGCTTAAGCACCTACCTGGCAGGTGCAAGGTTGTGAGTTTGATTCCCAGTGTCGCAAAAAAATACATAAATAAGTAAATAAAAAACAAAAATAAATAAATAAAATTGTTAGGACTTTGGCAACTCTTGCAGGTGCACTAAATGCTTTTTGCATAAAGGGATGTGCATAAGTCATTGGGGGTACATGGGCAGAATATTATGGTTTTAATGTAATACAATGTTGATAGACTTAACACTGGTTCTTAAGGATTGGTAAACCTGTGTTATAATGTTCAAGTTGTAAAATAATAAGCATGTCTTTATATCTGGAGATCGATTTAAAGAAATGTATCTCATTGTAAAGTTGACAAGAGGTGAATTGTAATAATTGATACATTGTGTCAACTTGAATAGTTTAGAAGTACAACTAAGGGACTCAGCAGGGAGCCAGGATACTCACTTTGTAAACATCCTCAGCCTATACCACATGGTGTGACTGCTATACCCACCCCAGGGGCACAGCCTGCTTACAATATAAGGGAGGAGAAGAGACTAGATTCCTTCATTTTGCTCTTGCTGCTTTTGCTGTCTTTTCCCACCTTTAAGTGTTACTCCTGTGCCACGCCATCCTGCCTTGAAACCAGCTGATTATGGACTGAAACCTCCACAAACTGTGACCTAAACAAACTTTTCCTTCCTTAATTTTGGGAGTCGGGTATTTTGTCCCAGCAACCAGAGAAAAGTATCCAAGACAGAAGCTTAAAGACCCTTGAACAACCCTTAAATGCAAGAACAGAGAAAGTGGAAATAGGACCCAGAGTAAAACAAGACAGACAAGGAGAACAAGAGGAGCCACCAGGCAAGAGACACAGGCACTAGCCAAGGACTGCCAAATCCCGGCATTCAGGGTCCACCAGTGGAGACCACCCAGCCCTCAGCAGCTGGGCCTACAGTGGTGCCTCAGGAAAACACCTGCTCTGCACCCAGCTCATGGAGACCCGTCCTAGCCCACCATGACCCCTATCTGCACATGCTCTATGGGCGCGAATTTCACGAGTGGCTTCTGAATTCCTCATATTCCTGGACCCTTATTCTGGCATATGGAACCCAGGAGCTGTGATCCCACAGTGAGGTCACTCTCACCCTGCCTCCAAGGCTGATTAGTGCCCCCAGTCCCATCAGCCAGAAAACCTAGAAGGCAACTTCAACCCAAGCTGGAGACACGACAGACAGATGAATTATAAAGCAGATACAAAATGAGTAACAAGGACCCATCTCCAAAAACAGTACCAGAGATGCCTGTAAATAAACCAACACTCCCCCTGCCCAATACACACACAGGTCCAGCTGTTTCTTTACCTTTAATGCATACTCTCTGCCACTTCCCAGATCTTGAGCTTCATACACAAAAGCAAATCCTCCTGAAAATAAAATTGTGTATCAGTTCAGTACTATGATTTAAGCTTAGAAATATCTTGACTAAGTAAAACAGACTCTAGCCTTGTGGCTGCAGACAAGAATTTGTTTCCTACAAAGAATTGCAACTCAATTTACCCACTACTGCCATTGACATGATGGGAAAGAAAGCCTCAGGCCAATCAGCAAAGAGAGGCAATGCAGGGGAAATCAGCAAAACCAAAAGCCAATACTCTGAAACAGTAGCTCTTCTGAGATTTTATCAGATAGTTTTAATTCACCAAACATTTTTCTTGAGACAGAATCTCACTATGTAGTCTAGGATGGCCTTAAATTCATGATGCTCCTTCCTCAGCCTCCCAAATGCTGGGATCACAGGCATATGTCACCATGCCCAGCCTTTGCTAAACTTTTTGTAGTGTTCTCCAAGTAGAAAATCACATTGTGAAATTTTAAACAGTCACCAAATTCAGATTAGAGAGCATCTATTCAGGACAAAAGGAGCATCCTACCTAGCAGTGAAGCTCAGCCCTCCCTCAAAGACCAGGGGCAAGGAAGGGCTGTGTCCTTGTTACTTGGTGCCATACTTCAGTGCAATCAGAGGAAAAGAAATGAGAGGCATTCAGATCACGAGGAGAAGCAAAGACATTCTTATTTTCAGGTAAGACGATCTCCTGCATGGAAAATCTGGTGAAATCTCAACAGCTACTGTAACTTATAAGTGAATTTAGGAAGGTTGTAGGGTATAAAAGCAAGATACAAAAATCAATTGTATTTCTATACCTCCAAGGTATAGATTTCTTAGACAAAAGCACAGAAACACCATCAAAAAAAAAAAAAAAGATAAATTAACTACATCTAAAAAGATACGCTCTTTTAAATATACTAATCAAAATAAATAAATAAACTGATCAGAGAATAAGACGATCCACTAGTTAGGCTTGCAAATCACATATCTGATAAAGGACTTCTACCTAGAAAACATAAATCCCAAAATGCAATAATAACAAAAACTTTAATGAGCAAAAAACATAGACACATCAACAAGGATACACTAGGGGTAGTTAAGCACATAGAAAGATATTTCATCACTACGATTAGAGAAATGCAATTTTTTTGAGAAATGCAAATTTAAAGTACAAGATACTCTAAACACCTATCGGCATGTCTAAAATTTTAAAAACTCACCATATCAAGTGTTGTTTAGGAGGTAGAGCAAATGAAATCTATACACACTACTTGTGGAAACGTCAAAAGATACAACAACTCTGGGAAATCTTGACAGTGTCTTAAACAGTTAAACATATATCGACTATACAGCAATGGCTGGCCATGAATGTAAATGTACAAGTGCAAGACCACAAAACTGTAGGATAAACAAGGAGGAAAATCTTCAAGATTGGGACTCAGACATGCTTGGCAAGGGGGGACACGCTGCAATGTCAGTGCACTGTGACTACCTAATAATTTGCTTTTGAAATCAATCTGAATGCACCCTGTTGACACCCAGACAGGAATCCTGGCCCCAAACAGAGCCTCTCCTGCTTCTGTGGGTCCTGACTTCCTGCAAACTCTGCGTTTGTCAGTCAGTACCAAATCCTCCCTCCCTTCTCCTTCCTGAACAAGGAAGCGCCCTCTAACGGTGGCGGCGGGGAAACACACTTGCCTCAGAAGTACAGAAGCTTGTTTAAAAGTTTACCTACAATACTACAGATTTCTTACCCTGTTTCAGTTCAAAAAGAGGCTTCAAACCACTAAGTCAAAGGAGAAAGTCTGGCCCGTAATAGCCCTGGTTATTCTTTTTCTCCTGGCTCACCTAGAGAGCAAAGGGAAACAAGGGCTCTGCACTGCCACAGCTCACACTTCCTTGTTCTGCATCCGGGTGCTGCCTGAACTGCTTAAGCTTCCTACTTTACGGAACCCTCCCGCTTTCTTGCCAAACCTCACTAAATCACACCCAAAAATCTGCTTCCATAGTAGAGAAGCGTGAGGCAATGCAACAGCCAGAAAGAATGTCCCTTCAGGCCTTCTAGAATAAGGACACCACAATGTTGTGCCAGATCCTCTAGCCCCAAAAACTAGCAGCACTGGGCCTCACTCTTTCTCCCCACAGCAAGGCAGTTTTTCACCCAGGAACTTCACAGGTGGTGAGACCTGACACAGTCCTGGGCCCCTTCAGACAAAGGCAAGGAAAACCTAAAGATGGGAACTCTATGGGCACCAATAATCAATCTGTGTGAGGAAGGTCGAGGACATTCAGGACGCACGAACAGATCTGACAAAAGACACCCCAGGACACAAAACATCTGATAGCCTCTAACCTGCAAGCCTCTATGTGGGTTACAGCCAGTGGCTCTAAGAAGAGAAACTGGGACTAGGGGACCCGACTGTCCACCCTCTGCCCTCACTTACAATAGCAGGATTCCCACTGCCTCAGCACCATGTGCAGCCACTGACTGAAGAGCAACCCAGAAATCAGCAGAGCCAGTCCTGACGTCCAACGCCCTGGTGCACAACATCCCTGGATGTGATGCAAAGAGCCATGCTTTTGCCCTTCTCTAGAGCTCTGCTTACCTCTTGATACCAACCTGCAGCCTTTTCAGCCCCCTCTCTGGGCCTCCCCACCTACTGTCACAGCCTCTGCTTTAAATAGTGGAGGTGCCTGCAGACCCAAACCTCTTGACAGGACCATCATTCTCTAGACTGACCTGGGCCTTGTGTCCTTCCAGCAAGGCGGTGCCCAGCCTTGGGCAGACCCAGCCTGCACTCAGCAGAGGTCTTGACCCACACTCTCCATCCCACTCAGGGCCTGACCTGACCCACAACACAAGCAGTGGTGACACGCTCTGCCTAACCTAACCCATGCCCTGGCTGTGGAAATCCTTCCTTCCTACCCTAATCTGACCTGACCCCAGGATGGAGACCCTTCCCAGCCCTGACCTGATCCCTTCCCTAGCATTCCTGAACCTTCTCATACTGACCTGACTCCT